>SZWC01004644.1:53788-66575 GCA_023375785.1 Penium margaritaceum
GGAGAGAGAGAGAGAGAGAGAGAGAGAGAGAGAGAGAGAGAGAGAGAGTATGTACGTGTCATGACTCACTGTCTCTCATAGATGAATGGGACTGGTCAGGAGATAAATGACAGGATCTCCAGACTTAAGAAGGTTTACTGTGTAGTTTTACAAGGTATTAGAGCAAGGCTAAAGACCTATAGGATAGTGGTGAGACGTTGGTGTGGTCTCAAGGATAGACTAGGTGGGCCATTGCTTTCCATAGAAGTCATTTTTCATTGGTTTCAAGTCAGATTTTGTGTATTGGACAACAGAAGACACAAAGATGACTTCATCGCACAAAACGACACTCATTTTCATCAAGTATAGAGGTCAAGGAAAACGTTATAGAGGCTCAGATGTTTTAGGTTTTCTTTCCTGAGTCGGTAGTGGGTGGTCTTCCTCATGTGTTCTGGGCTTTACCTCCCGCTCTTGAAAATTTCGAGTCCTTAAGGTTGACCAGAGTTTTTTCCAATTTCCATAAGTCAATTGTTAATGTTTTTGAGTCTTGCATTCTTAATCCTGCTCATCCACGGCGTCATTTTGATGTTTTCTTCCTGTAAGTATTGAACTTTGTCCCGCTTCAATAGTTAAGGCACATGATCGCAAAGACCAAGGTTTCAAGAACCCATGGCTTCAATCCAGACAGTTGAGAAGTGTGTCAGATAGCTGTCTACCACGACAGGAAAGTGGTTTGCGGGCCAGGGATGTAATGCAAAGAGAAAAAAACCACAATAGGAGGAAAGGGGGTGAGAGCAGACACACACACACACACACACACACACACACACACACACACACACACACACACAGAGAGAGAGAGAGAGAGAGAGCGAGAGAGAGAGAGAGAGAGAGCGAGAGAGAGAGAGAGAGAGAGCGAGAGAGAGAGAGAGAGAGAGCGAGAGAGAGAGAGAGAGAGAGCGAGAGAGAGAGAGAGAGAGAGCGAGAGAGAGAGAGAGAGAGAGCGAGAGAGAGAGAGAGAGAGAGCGAGAGAGAGAGAGAGAGAGAGCGAGAGAGAGAGAGAGAGAGAGCGAGAGAGAGAGAGAGAGAGAGCGAGAGAGAGAGAGAGAGAGAGCGAGAGAGAGAGAGAGAGAGAGCGAGAGAGAGAGAGAGAGAGAGCGAGAGAGAGAGAGAGAGAGAGCGAGAGAGAGAGAGAGAGAGAGCGAGAGAGAGAGAGAGAGAGAGCGAGAGAGAGAGAGAGAGAGAGCGAGAGAGAGAGAGAGAGAGAGAGAGAGAGAGAGAGAGAGAGAGAGAGAGAGAGAGAGAGAGAGCCAATGAGCAAGAGAGCAAGTGAGCTAGGGGGATTACAAGGGAAGAAAAAGGGAGAATGGTGATGCAAAGACTTGCAAGAGCAAAAAAAAAAATGGGAAGGAGGAAATTGAGAGCAAGGCAGAAGGGAAGGCTAAGCAGAACAAAGATTGTTTTTTTGCGACATGATTGGAGCCACCAAATGACAGTTCGGTGAAGTGTCCAGTTTTACCACAGAAGGAGGATTATATCGGGAGGGCCGAATCTTCCCTCCCTCCTCGCGAAATTGAGGGGTTACTGGACACCACCCCTTGCCACGGTGAGGACTGGCCAGCAGCCAGCCCTTTGCTGGCTGCCAGCAAGTTGGCTACTGGCCAGCTGGCTGCCGGTTGGCTGGATTGCCGGCGGCCGGTCAGGTGACTGCCCTCAAATTGGCGAGTCGCCTACAGGCCACCAATTGAGTGGGTCGCTCAATCAGCGGCCAGGAGGCCGCAAGGCCTTGAGGGCCGAGGCTTGCTGCCTTGAGTCCTTGTCCTTTCCCTCTCATCCTCGCCTCACCAAATGAGTGAGGCGATGGATAGATAGGGCAATCAAGTGAGTGAAACGTGGGAAAAAACGTGTCGGCGCGAATCACCAGACATGCCTTGCATGCGACAATCTTACATCTTTGCGTAATAAAATCTTAAATCTTCAGTTGCTTCAGCACAAACTTTGAGTTTCAAGAACAGAAAAATCATGTGAAATCACAAGTTTAAGATAATACCCCCCTTTGTCTGAGACCCTGAATAAGGAGGTGGGGTAGAAACGGAAATGGACCTCTAGAGAGTCAATACATTCCAGTCTCCCTGTAGGGGTCGTTGATGACGACTGCCCCCCGAGTGTCGTTGACGATGCAAAGGAGCCCCGGCGAGCTCTAGACACCATTATGCAAACTCCAACGATGACTTTTGAGTTGGATGTGGACACTTGACATGTCATAATGATTTTCAAAGCAGGACCATCCCTGCCACTCAGCCTGTGACGGTTCTAGCGGCTACGTCATATGTAACACCATGAGCAGCTATCATTTTTGTACAAATGAAAAAGGGGGTACTCCCTTCAAACTTAACCAATTTAGGCATTGTAAAATGTGTTAGAATGCTCCTGGGGAGCTCTCTTTTTTCCATCTACCTTCTCTCCATTTGTTTCCCTCCACTAGGAAGCTATGTGAACTTTGGGTGGACATGGTGAGGAGTCGCCATTTTTCCTCCTTGATTTATTACCCCCTTCCTCCTTCAACAAAAAAATGGAGCAGGGCTCTACTCCAATACCAGAGACTCAAATGGCCTGAGGTCAGACCAAAAATATGAAAGGTGAAACCTTTAGGGTTTTTAGGCCTCCCAATAGGTGTGGGTACAAACGGACATGCCTCCAAGGAGGTGCATAAAAAGATGTCCAAAGGCGGCCAAGAAGAGCCAAAAGACAAAGAGAAGGTGGGAGAGGTGTGGGAAGAGTGTGAGAGGTTAGGAACTCTAGTCTAAAGGTGCCCCCTCCACACTCTTTAAGCGGTGGTCAATTACCTTACTCTTCTTCTAGTTGTTGTCTTTGTTTCTATTCCCCTAGACATGGTAGGTTGCCTCATACCATTAGCTTATGAACCTAACTTTATTCTACGTGCTTATGGCAATGGTGGCAGCACAGATAAGCATTAATAGTCCACCATATGAATGTTCCAACCATGGCATCCTATGAATTCTTACCGTGTGGATGTGTCGTCCGAGGTGGCCTAGACAAATAAGAATTGTTTTGCAATTTTCTCATTGATCGTGAGAGCACAGAAGCATTGGGAAGCAACACCTCCCCAACGTTGTGGGATGAACCTCACAAAGGTATTCACATGCTAGTTGCACACAAGATGGAATGGAAAGTGCCAAACCGTCCAAGAGCAACAAGGGTACGGTAGTGACGACCTCACTACACACCCTCGGTGGACTGAAAATCTTGAGGACCGCCACAAGAGCACGGTTGGCAAAGCAACAGCAACTATACTACCAAAGGTAATGTACGCTTAACTTGACAATACCAAGAAGTGTGTGAAACCCAAAAGATGAGTACAAATAGGTACACGTGGACGATTCCACGAGGATGGAGGATGCACTCAAGGAGGACCACTCAAACATGGACCCAAGCAAATAAAACGATGCTGACAACGGTGAAGGTGACAAGGATCGTGACCATCACCATCGTTGTACGGAGAACTCAAGCCGGTCATTCAAGAGCGGAGAGGTGCCTATAAAATTGCAAAAAGCTGCCGATAGTAGCAAAGGTACCAAAATTAGTCACATACTCAGAGAGCTTGTGGTCATGGAGTGGGGCGTGCAACAAGCACACCTTGACAGCCTATTCTCTAGGAGATTAGTGCCCTATACATAGGAAGCGCATCCAATATGAGGAGGCACAGTGATCCTTCCACAATGCCAAGGACTTCAAGCACCTGGGTCACTCGCTTGAGGTCTTCTCAAGCAAGTTCATCGCACTCATGGAGGAATCCAACAGCGTCACTGAGGGCGATGAGACCCAGGCCTTCAAGTACCCAAAGTGGTAGCTGCTTTGGTACATGTATGGTTATTTTTCGAGTGAGAAACAAAATGAAAAGACTACCATAGCAGCAACGGGCCAGGCTTGGACAAGCTGGAGGTTGTTGTGTAACATGAGCAAAATGTATTCGGTGTTCCCGATGTACTACACATATGTTTAACGAAATGCACATGCATATCAAGGCCGCGACATGCACATGGATGCTGCAAGGGCTAGAGGAATAGCTAGACAACAGGACGGGGCTAAGGGCAAGCAACCTACAACTCTATGAGTCAAGAAGATGGGTGGGCACAAGGCCCCCGACCACAAGCTCATCCACAATAAGGGCAGGCCATAGGCGGCATGTGAGCGTTGCAGCACATCCTTCTGTGAGGGCCTCTTTCCATACCTGTAGGTAGCTTGAACATTTTAGGATGCAGCATCCTAAGGCTACTGGTGGTATTCAAGAGGCCAAACATTGGCCGCAACTGTAGCACCTCATAGGAATGGTGTAGCAAAAGACTACGGACGCGGTCGTGAAGAGGGTTGTGGTTGCAAAATGGGCTCATTTGTGGAAACGGACAAGGTGAAAATGCTGATTTTCCCCATGCTTGAGTGACGTTAGTGGGGACAAATCAGGGGTAGAAGTGGATCAGGATTGTGGATTGATGTTTTTAAATGAGGATGTAAAGATTTGAATTTTTGACGAGTTCAAATTCTTTTGTTGTATACCCCCCTCTCGTTGAACCTCATTATATGCTTGCTAACTGATGTTCCCCACTAAACCTTGCTTTTCCGAATTGAGGTGCATGACTGAACATGCTTAGTGGTGGAGACACTGACTACCATGTGATAATCATTGAATGCAGTGATTGAAGTAAACATCCTCAAAGCAATGAGCTCAATCACGTTCGCAATACCTTTGGTCAGCTGTTTTGACCTTGTTGAGTTAAACACTGGAAGATGCTAGGTGGATTCACATACAACCACAAGAAAGGAATCAAATAGGTGAATCATGTTAGTTGGGGCACCCGACGTATCGATTCCTTGCTCACCACAAATGTCATCAAGCATGTTCACTCATAAGAGTGGAGGCAACATGATGATGTAGTTTGAATGAAACCTAGCCGCTACTCCTGTGAACGTGCTAGCCAACACAGGAGGCGATGACTCATTTGTTCGCCTTGGATTCACCCAACAGGTGGTCCTAAAGTATTAGCCATGATATGGCCCAGTTTTTTCAGTGAAAACAGTATGGTACCCATGATCAGTTCCTGCAAAGCAAGAAATTACATTCACGGACACACACAAAGCATCGTGTTCAAGGTACTGAACCTCCTTGACCCATTTGATATGGTGCTAGGAAATCCATGACTCTACAAGAACAAGGTTATGATGTGCTTTTAATAAAAGTGTTTCATTCTTTGAAAGGTGCAACGTCACTTTATGTTAACTCCGAGTACGGAATTGCCACCAACCTGAGTTAAAGTCCATGCCAGCTTGTTTGTGATACACGTCAAGAGATGTATTCAACAACGTTGTTGATACCTTTGGCGTAGCTATAGAAGTGGAGGAAGACATGAAGGACGGCATGCCACTAGAGATCACATATCCACTGACGGAGTTCTTGGAATTACTCCAAGATCAACCAACTGGGCTTCCACCAAAAAAACACAAGGGCTATACTATTCTGCTGCAACCAGATGCCAATCACCTGCATGGATCCATGAATTCCCTTAGTCTAATAGAAAGGCAAGAGGGCAAACGTCCAATCAAAGAGTAACTCACAAAAGGGTGGATCAAGCCGAGTAGCTTGCTTTATGCTGCGACAATCCTTTTTGTGAGGAAAAAATGGTGATTTACGCATGTGGGTGGGCTACCGAGCAATGAACAAGCTATTGGTGAAAACCAATCCCCCTTACCGCACATTGAGGACCAACGCCAAGCAGCAAAAGTATTTTACATTCCTTGGGTTTGTCTCAAGATACCATCAGATCCACAAAATGAAAGACGATGTGCCAAAAACAGCACTTTGAACGTGAATGGGACATGATCAGTTCCAGGTTTTGCATTTTGGGCTTACATATTCCCAGCAATAACCAAGGAGAAATGGATATAGATTTTGCATAATAGCTCAATCAGTTTGTTGTGGTTCACAAGACGATATCCTGTTCTTTTTTCAATTCATTGGAAGAGCACATAGAACATGTACGTGAAGTTATTGAAATCCTTGAGGAACAAGTTATATGCGAAGGTGAGCAGGTGAAAGTTTACACAAGATGAGCCCAAATTCCGTAAACACATAGCCGACAAGGATGATATTGATGTCAATCCACAAAAGGTCCAAAATGCGATGAATTATCCACATCCAGGGAATTTTGGATAGATCAAGTCCTTTCTTGGCCTTGCAAGCTGTTTTTTATGGTTTGTCCAAGGATATTGAACCATAGTAGCTCCACTAACCAGGCTCATGCAAAAAGACGTGCATTGAGAATGAACATCAGAATGCGATGAATCTTTTCTCAACATAAAAAAGCTTCTATGTACCACATCCGTCCTAGCTCTTCTGGATCCATCAAAACCATGGGAGGAGTGTTGTGATGCATGGGTAGTAGGATTTGATTTAGTCCTTGTGTAGAATGGTCACCCAATTCTTTATGGTAGCTAGAAGCTCGTAAATGTGGAGACGCAATACACCAGTGGTGACCAAGAGCTCCTTGCTATGGGATAGGTTTTCAAGATGTGGTGTTGCAACCCTGAGGGCACGAAAAGGGGGGGGGGGTGATGGCCATGGCCGACCAAAACCCATAGGTATTTTCCAAAACACAACCGAACCTATAAAAGAAACATGGGCGTTGCAAATACCTGATTCAATTCTTGTTCACATGAGAATATTGGCCAGGACACATCAGTGTTTTGTGGCTGACCACTAAGCCGATACTTTGTGAAAAAAGAAGTAACCACCAAGGTCCATAGGTGTTTTGTGGCCATTGCGACAGCTACATTGGAAAAACCAGAACCTCTAGCGCCTTTGCGACAACCAACTGGAGAGATTGTCTGTTAAAACAGTTTTTTCATTAAGATCCGAGTGGGATACAATGTGGTTTCACTGTTCAAAGACTCAAAATCCGGAAAGTTATGGATAGGTGGAGTTTACTGGCAAGACGAACAAGTCATTATGTTAGACTTGTGAGTTATTTGACAAAAAAATCCTCCCAGTTCTATGACCCTCTAGTGGTAGGTCATGTGGGACCTGAAAAGATCGGACGTGTATTCTTGGTCCACTATTGGTGGCCGGGATTGAATGTGGATGTCCGCGAGTATTGCATGTGACACGATCCACGTACTTGGAACAAGTCTAGTAAAAAAATCATGTTAAACTCCTCCCACATATTCTTATCCCTAGGACTCCATGGAAGTGTGTCATTGTCAGTATGGACTTTGTTACTGGTCTTCCAGACACGGCGTGTGGCCACAATGCAGTATTAGTGGTTGTTGATCTTCTCACGAAGACTACACATTTCATTCCTACAACCATCGATGTGAATGCAGAGGAAACCGCTAATCTCTTATTCGAGGATGTCATGAAGTACCACGACTTGCTTTTTTGCATCATGTTTGGTAACTACTAGCTTGTTAGTTATGGGAAAACATACACGAGTACTTTGGCAGACGGCCTAAAATGTCAAGAGCATTTCACCCTCAAACCGGTGAACAAACAGAGCGCATGGATTGTACCATGAAGTAGATGTTCCACATGTATGTAGAACGTGTTATGAACGACTGGGTTGAATATCTAGCACCAGCAAAGTTTGTAATGAATGACTTGTTTAACAAGTTCACTTAGTTGATGCTGATTGTGCTGAAAAGTGGTGCCCTTTTCATTGGTGAAGAAGGGTAGTACAGAAGGAATGGTTCCTTTTGCTCGACCTTTGCTGAGCACAGACACCTTGTTACAAGAGGAAAATGGTCACCTTCAAGTGGCTTGGCAACAACAAAATGCATGTGCTGACAAAATGTCTTGTGAGGTCTTGTTTGACATCGGTGACAAGGAGATACTTGGCACTAAGAACCCTTGGCCTGATTCACCAGGGATGCAAAACTTTCTATCGAGTTGGATCAAGCCATGTACTGTCGTTGCATGCATTGGGCCAGTGGCATACCAATTGTTGCTTCTACCAATCATGAAGCTAGATGACATGTTTTGCATGGTCATGCTGGCTCCATACGCAGTAGAAGGAACCGTTCAGGAATGACCAAAAACCCTTGTTGCTGATGGCCAATACAAGGTCCCTTTCCTACTCTAGCACCAAGGGCGTACACTCTAGTCGCGGGTTGTTAGGAAATACCTCATTTGTTGGGCCGGTTGTGGAACTGAACACAACTCATGGGAGCCCAAACCTCGCTTGTATACAATGGTGGTCAACGAGTAGTGGAGCGAGTTGGCAGCTTGCAGAGATTGATGTGTAGAAACCACGTGAACGCAGCAATAGTGAACATCATTCCCTCAGGACGACATTCACGAACAGCGACCATGGGAGGTTGAGGACATCCAACATGTTTGTAGCACAAACACTCGTGCCTAGGGAGGGAAGGCTGATAGTTGTGTTGGCCGACAAGCTGTAGGTAAGGTCAAAGTACCATGCATATTTCTATGATTAGCTACTGACTAGAGTAATTTATTTTTCTTTCACAATGTTGATGACTCACTACCTTGCACCCTACTTGTTCATCATGAATCAGGACGCTTTATGATAAGTGAGGAAGAATGTAGTGCGAGGTCCGCTTTGGTCCTCCCTCCTCAGGGAAGCAAGGGGTGGATGGACACTACTCCTCTCCATAATGAGGGCTGGCCGGTGGCCAGCCCTTTGCTGGCCACCGGCCTGCATGCCGCTGGCTGCTGGACTGCCGGCGGCTGGTCAGGTGACCGGCAGGCAATCAGCAGGCCACCTGTTGGACGCTGATCAAGCCAGTTGCTTGATCAGTAGCCATGAGACCGTGAGGCCTTTATGGCCAAGGAATTTGGTCTTGAGCTACCGTCCTTGCCCTCTCCTCTTGCCTTATGGAATGAGCAGGACGAGGGATAGAGAGAGCGAGTAAGAGAGTTACAAGTGAGAAAAAGCATGCACCATCGCATAATTGCTGGACATGCCTCACACATAATGATTTCACATTGTCGCATAAAAATGCTAACACAAGTTCATTCAGTACAACTTCGGGTTTCAAGTATGGGAAACTTGTTCAAACCCACAAGTTTGGAGTAATATCCCTCTGTTTTCAGACCCACAATGAGGGGGCGAGGTAAAAGTAAAAACGGGCCTTGGGACACTCAAAGTATTTGAGTCTCATTGCATGGGTCATTGATGACCATGGCCCCCAAGACTGACATGGAGGGAAAACCACATGCAGCAAGCTCCAGATGCCATTGTACAAACTCTGACAATGACTTCCATGCAGGAGCTGGACACTGGACCCGATACAACGACTGGCTTGGGAAAATGTATTTATAGAATGAGCAATCCTTTGTCAAAAGGGTCAGAAAAAAGGCTTTTCTCGCGAGTGAAGTGAAGCAAGATTCATAGAAATGGAGCCATGATCAACGAGGGAGATTGTGTTTAGGGTATTTTTGTGGTAGGAGGCAGGTATTGCATGGGTCCTTGAATCAGTATTGGACATACTTTGCAACGTTGAAGCACAGTCACACCTTGTACATGTTGGAAGGCAAACCAACATAGGACACATTCTTGTTTGTACATAATGAGAATCATAATGACTAGGTTGAATTTTCAACATGGGTGTGACACACCAATTATGCTTAGATATGGTTTTTTTCTTTCAAAAAATGTATGCTCCGAAAACCCTATTTTTCATACAAACATCTTAAAAGAAATCAATTTCAGTAGAGGGGTTGGGACAGTCCGTGTTCAGGAAATACGAGGTGAGGAATGTCTGGATGAGGTTTTCCATGTTCCATGATTGAAGGTTAACTTACTATTTGGGTCAAGGTTTGATCTAGAGGGAGGGTTTGCTATCATACATGTGAGTAGCTATTGGAACCAACGCCAAGGTCCTACCAAACTTTTAGGGGACCCACTTGTCAATGACTTGTGTAATACATTGCTTTGATCAATGATAACTCATCCACGTGCCAATTCCTACCTCTCTATAGGGCTCGATGCTGGAACTTTGAAAATATTCCATCAGTGCCTATCTAACATTGGAACGTCTTCCCTCCGAGCCCTCATTGAAGTACGTCTAAGCAAATTAGCAGATGTGTCAACCATGTTTTCCCTACGTAAGCAGCAAAAATGACACAGCAAAAAATTCTCCGTGATGAACAAAAATCCTCGGCCTCCTTGCAATTGGTTCACACGCACATTTGGAATCTATGCCATCAGTACCCAACATCAATAGCAAAAGCTGTAAGACAAGTGTTGGATGATACAACGTCTCTTGTTCAAGTAGAAGGAGCATGTAGAGGCTGTAAATTGTACTTGGCTATCCCGTGCACGATGGCCCTTGTGCATTCTTCATAACGATTGTTGGGGAGAGTTTATAAGTCAAGATTTTGAGGATTTCTTAACGAGTGAAGGTATTCAAAATCAGATTTCAAGTCTATGCACACCTCAGCAAAATGGAGTTTTACAATGTCGGCACCGCAATCTCAATGAAGCAGTCTGATCCATCATGATAGTAGCAGGAGCGAGGCAGTGAATTACGTTGCTTGGGTACAAAACCGCATCCTTCATGGACACCTATAGTTGAAAGAAAGTGCATGAAATTTGTACAACAAGAAAGCCGATATGACACCGGCTCGAGTGTGTTGCAATATCGAATGGTATTGGTGGTCTTTAGGTGATAGGACTAGAAATCTAGGTTGACCTGGACGGTGGGGGATCTTCAAGGAATTAAGTGCAGCATTGAAGGCATGAGGATGTTATGACCTTGGGACTCAACATAGAGTTGAGTTCCACCATGTGGAGTTTTATGAGCAATGGTTTGTACCGGACTAATACACTCCAGAGCAACGAGATGCCTTCTAGCACATACATCAAGCCAAATGTACTCGATTGCTGTCATCCCCATTGACTCCACCATTAGACAAAAGCAATACGACAGTCATGCTATTTTTTTTTCTATCTGTTTCCACCCAGTACACTGCAATGTTCCACCTTTTCATTGGCTTCAATTGGTAGATTTCATGCATGGGATGAGAAGACGTGCCATTCTCCCAGCAACCACGTCAGCACCATTAGCACCATCAGAATCATCCACACCATCACCTCTGCCTTCACCTCGAACCTCCACCCATTCTACTCCATCAGGAGCAGTAACCTCACCCTCTTCCTTCACAAGAGTACTAAGTCATACAGGACCATTTGGACCATTTTTGCGACAGATGTTAGAACAAGAACAGAAGGATGAGATAGCTGTGAGAATTGGCACCCAAGAGGAGGATTACCAGAGGAGAAGAAGAATCAGAGCAGTAGAAAAAAAAGTTGTTAAAAGGCATGTGTGATACGGAAAAAAAAGTACCTTGACTTGTACCACCATTAAGGTTTATAATGTGTTTGCATGAGGGGAATGAGGGCTCATTAATAGGTTTTGGTTGTACGACATCACCATTTGCTCCTCAGACATGTAAGAAGGCAATGCCATGTCTAGGTACACACTTTTAGACGCAGGCAATAAGTTGAATTATATTAAAGCATTTCATACATGGGAGAAGGTAGAATTGCAACCTTGGCGGAAAGTAGTCAGAGCAAAGTGGGTGTTTATGATAAAACATCATGATGACAGCACCATTGATGAATTCAAGGCACGTATTTCAGTAAAAGGATATTCTCAGGTTCCAAGCACTGACTTCGGGGACAATTTTGCACCCATGAACAATTGCTCCAGTGGTCACGGTTTGTTTGCAGCAGTAGCACAATTTTGTTGGGAGATACATCAGATGGATGTGAAGAATGCATTTCTTTACTGAAATTTACAAGGGAAGATTTACACAGTACAGAGAAAAGGAGTGGATGATGGCAGTGGCAGTACCGCCTCAAGCGAGCATTGTATGGTTTCAAGCAGTTTCCATAGTGTTTGGAATGAGGAGTTGGCCTGGTGGATGGAGATTTTGTGAGGAGTAATGCATACCACTCACTTTTTGTTCGAGGAGAAGGGAGATCCTTTAAATGCGTTCTTGTGAATAATGATGATCTCCTTATCTTCTATCCACTTACCATAGAGGTCTCCCAGACAAAGGAGCCATTGAATGAATGATAATAAATCAGGGACTTGGGAGAGGTTGTCACGTTTATTGGAATGGAGAACAAGCAGAAAAATCTGGAAGGGTGGATCAAGATTGGTCAGCAATGTTATGTGAAGTGATTTCCCATAAAGTATGCTAATTTCCTGGAATGTGTGTGATCATTGTTAGCTCCCGTTACATTGGAGGGAATGAAGAAGATAATTGATGCAACCGATGTAACTGTTGACAGTGAGGTCGACATCCACCTGTACAAAGCAATCATTGGCAGCTTGATGTATGCTTCAAGTACTACTTGTCCAGATATCACATATGTAGTGAGCCTTCTCTCCCATCTCATGTGCTCCTCACAAAGTCTTTGAATAAGGGCCTTGTTTGGTGTCCTTTGGTATACAGTGGACATAATAGCTTTTGATATTTGAAATCACTGCACACCCGATGGTCTCCAACTGGTTGGATTCAGTGGGGGAGACTATGCGAAGTATGTGGCACAATTGCACACTATGATAGGATATTTCTCCAAAATTTGTGGGAGATTAGTCTCATGGCAAAGTGGAAAGCAAGAGTGCACCATACGGAGCGTGGCTCCGTATGGTGCAAAGATAGGCATGCAGACTATATTTGCATCTAGTAACACTTGTGTTGCAATGTGAAAACACATGCATGGGTGGCTTTGCATGTGTGTGTGTGTGTGTGTGTGTGTGTGTG
>SZWC01004644.1:87827-98759 GCA_023375785.1 Penium margaritaceum
TAGTTGTTTCCCCACTGATTGAGGCATTCTTTGGTGCGTTGGAAAGCTCAGACCGTGCAATACATGATGAATATGTTGTTCGCATGAGCGCACCTTGATAACGGGTTTGGACCGCCGAGTAGCTTTCGGCTAGCTCAAAGGGGCTGGTACAAGCCTAAGGGGTTGTTCTAGGCATGCCAATCTGACCGAGAGACTCTGTACATCGCCTTTTACTAATCTATCAAGTCTAAGGATTATTTCCTTGCCAAACTCTCCTTGTCCTCCAAGCATCGCTTTGAACACGTCCATTCAATCCTAATTCAAGTCTTCCGCAACGCACCTTTGTACCAACGCTGCTGAGAGAGTCGCACGGTGGGAACCTCAATCTCTAGCAGTGGTCTTGTTGCTAGGAGAGGGTCATGCGACATCTCAAGGGTTGACCCACACATCAAGGTGTCAAGGGTTGGGAGGCTTTCCCAAGGGCTCTGCGTGTGACCGTCACGCCTGTTGTCTCTTGATTCACACCAACGCTCTTGGCGTCAAGACAGGTTATGATACGTTCGGAAGTATGTCAAGGGATTGTAATCCGTAACTACAAATTCCTCCTCTACTCCGTTCAAGGAGCAACTTCACACCTTCAAGGTATGCACGATGGTAAGAGGTTCCTGTTCTCCTATAGTATCATGTGTACCTGCATCAGAAGGTTTTTTTCTCCCATATGTCGTAGGGTTGCCGTCTTGCATGAGAACTACTCTAATGCCAACAATACATGCATTATACTTTACATCTCATTACTTATTTGGGTCCCGTAGGGCTAGCACATGTGCACATGGCAATGTTTCTTGACCTTTTTGAACGCTACCTCTCATTTTTCTGTCCAACACCATTGTGTTATCTTTTGTGTGAGGTTTGCAAGATGGCTAGCCAAGGAATAGTATCCCATCATACAGCGCCACGAGNCATTACTTATTTGGGTCCCGTAGGGCTAGCACATGTGCACATGGCAATGTTTCTTGACCTTTTTGAACGCTACCTCTCATTTTTCTGTCCAACACCATTGTGTTATCTTTTGTGTGAGGTTTGCAAGATGGCTAGCCAAGGAATAGTATCCCATCATACAGCGCCACGAGTACTTTGACAGACCAAGAAAAACTGAAAGGTGGCCTATGTTCTCAGGGTGGGACCATTCTTTCACGGCTTGTACCTTTTGCGGGTCCACTCGGATGCCATCTCTACTTACGATGTGATCTACATGCCATACTTATTCTTGATTTTGATGTTAATGGAGCTTCCGTTTAACAAGATTTTCTCTGTTTTTATCCCATAGAATTCATAAAGTATATGAAACAATTGTAAAAACAATCTGTCAAATGTAAGAGCCTACTACCACGAATTGTTTTCCTGGACATGTGATGTTCTGTTATCTTGTTTTCATGCCTTGCTGATTTGGGTCTAGGTCGTTTGGACAATGAAACGTGTATGAGAAATTTATGCTTCATCCTCGCACTTAAGTGCATGGTTGTAGCTGGCATGCTCTTGGTCGTTTGAATATCTGCGCGTTTGCATGCGCAAAGGTTCGAACGGCCAAGAGCATGTTAGCTGCCTTGTTGGCCTGCTCTCACTCTCGCTACCAGGCTGCACTCCTATCTCGATATCTCATTGTCCAACTACCAGGCTGCCCTGGTGTCCCCTTGTCTCGCTCGCCTGCTCCTCCTCTGTCCTCTAAAGTGCTGATGAAGGTTCTTTGCTGTAGTAAGCAACAACAAATTAAATGACCTTGACCCATCACAGAAATGAAGGGTTGACCGTTCACTAAATGAGAAAAAGTGAAAGAAGCAAAAAACAGTTTGAACACGGATTTTTAAAATGAAATCATGGATCATCTAGAGAGCAAAAACCAAATAGTGAAAATCATAAATCACTAAGGTAAAGCTCCCTTTAAACAAGCTTGCTCACTTTTGTAAAGAACTTCTTATCTCGGAAACCTTCCAAAACCTCTTGCAAGTGCTTTTTGTGCTCTTCTTCTATCTTTAAGAATATCATGATTTCATCAAGATACACCAACACAGACTTCCCTAGCTGATTTGCAAACACAGTATTCATCACTGCTTAGATAGTTGCATGTGCATTGGTCAACCTCAATGAGAGCAATCATAACTTGTAATATCCCAAGTGCATGTGGAACACTCTTCTAGGTACATCTTCTTTTATGATACGGATTTGATGGTAACTTTAGGAAAGATCAAGCAACAAAAATTTTCTTACTCCCTGCATTTGGTGAAAAAGGTTCTCGATTCATAGAAGTAGATGGTGGTTATTCACCATAAACTTTTTAAAAATGCGATAATCCACGCACGTGCAGAAACCTCCATCGTCCTTGCTCACAGAGAGGATCGGTGAGCCAACAGAACACAAGATTGACTCAATCTATCCTTTGCATGGGTACGCTTTGATTTGTGTTTCTACTTCCTTTCTCTCAGCTAGGGTGAGCTGACACATTGCCTAAAATGTCGGGATGACATAAGGCTCAAATGGTATGGTATGATCCACCTTCTACACTAGGGGGTAGGCAGTCTGGCGGATCTTTGAACATGTCTCAAAAGTCTGGAAAAAAAGAATGCCACACCATTTGGGAGGTCTTGCTGTGGTTCTCCTTTCTTTGTTCTCCGTGAAATGGCTAAGATGCATCTAAGACGACTAAGATGTTTTCCACCTTCTCCCATGTGTGGTGATCCTACGTGAAAATTGCTAACAACCTTTAGTTCTTGAGGTTTGAGACTTTAGAGTCTTCGTGTATGTGGATCGCTATCATGGTGAATGTTAGTGTGTGTATTTAATGACCTTATTGCCACTACAAAATTGTCATGGCTGTCAAGATTCTCCTTTGTGACGTATATCAGTGGAAAATTGTAGCCATAGTAGAGAGAGTCTGATTGGATGATGAGAATATTGATGAGAAACAATGAGATGACAAGAATTCAGATAACTTCACATCATCGTCCACAAACATGAAAAATCTCTCATCTCTTGTTGATCCCTTATGTTATCGTCCACTCTATACTGCTGGAATCGGCGAAACTCCTATTGGTGCCTACGTGGTTGTGTACCAGGTTGGTCATAGCCATCCTACCGATCTGTGAAGCGAGGGCGTCCACAGCCACACTACCTTCCACGGACTTGGATCCTCATAAGAGCTCCAAGAACTAGCTGTTACTGCCCTTCAAACATGCGTGTGGGGTCAAAAATAGCTCAACTAAGGCCTGGAATTTTGGCCACCTGTATCATCTCCACCCATGGGACCTCCAAAAGGTTTGGCATCTTGACCCGGGCGGAAGGCATGTCCCTGTAGGGGACCTTGGCGCTGGCGTTGCAAGAAGTTACATATGATGTATCCTGGCTCATTCCACATCCTACATGTGAAGGTGCCTGGCTATGATGATTCTTGCTCTTGAATATGGGACTTCTTAGACTGTCAAACATGTTGATCAAGAGGGCACTCTCCTCCTAAGTTCCTTGGGAAGCCTGCAGAGCCGGTCTTTGTTGCATGCCTTGGAGTCATCGTGTCCCACAAGGCAGATGTCTTGTTGGACGTATCCAAGTTATACTTTGTCGTCACCCTAAAACTTGCCCAATACTTGTGGTCTTAGTATGTGATGTAGTAAAACTTGAGGTGTGGACATGCTAAGCTATTGAGGAAGAGAGTGATATATGTGTCTTCAGTCATGTGACGCGACTTGACATGCTTGGCTGTGTCATTGAAGACTTCCACATAACATTTCAGGGTCATGATCCCCTGCATGAATATTTTCAGCTCAATTTTTGTTGGATGCAAGTCCAATAGGTGTGAGAACATCTTCCCTGTGAGTTCCTCATACTCTTCCCATGTGGGGCCATCTTGGTGCTCCTTCGTGTACCATACATCTACTAGCTAGCCGAAAAGCTTGCCGCTCACTACTAGCATGTCTTTGGCCCGCCAATCCTCCATGGGTACCTTCCTCACCTACAACTGTAGCTTAAAAAATTCTATCAGGTGTGTACACTGGACTTGCCAACGCACTTGTCACTAGGGTACAAAACAGAGCGACCCATCATGGTAGTAGTTGTGAGTTTCCCAATTGTGGCGGGTTGCACTATGGGGGTGCAAGTGCTTATTGGTGTTGGCTAAACATTGGCGTAATGCATCCTAGCTCAAGCTTGCTATTGACATTCAAACAGGCATTTAGCCATCTCCCTTCTCGCATACACAGTTATAACTTCAGACATCCGGGCTAACCCATGCTACTTTGCTTTTAGCCCCTCCCTTACAGTGACTTCATCCTTTGCATGGTGTATTGCGATAACAAGCTCTTCGTGGAGCTTGTTATTCCCCCTTGATAGCTTTCGGTTGGTGATGTTGCTAGTGCTGACCTTTAACGATAATGTAACCACGAATGGTTTGTGATTGTGCACCATTCCTCCCACGATGTCGACGAAGGCATTGTAGATGTCTGAGTTTAGTCACACTTTCAACATCACAACATCCTCCTTGACTTCAAGCAAGTAAACAACCTTGCAAAAATGCGTATGCATGCTTGTGGATCGTGCAAGACCGAAGCTACAAAGGGATTCTTTATCATCTGGGTGATTAGTGATGGAGCTCCTCTATCCACCTGAGGTAATGCCCAAGTGACTGGATGCCTCTAAATCTTATTCAGAAACCTTGTCACAAAGTCGTTGATCATAAGCGGCTCACCCTCGTTGCCATCACCATAACCGCAATCGACGTCTCCCATTCGACCGAAGAATGCATGTGGGCTTGTGGCGGTCACCCACATCGGCCTTGATCACTTTCCTTTGGACGAGGTTCATTTTCTTTCTCATATGATTTCTCAACAACTACAAGCTCGAGAGTTGTATCGACATTCTCCTCCTATGAGGTGCCGTTAGACTCTTCGTTGTTGGCCGCCATCCCCCGCCTTGAGACGTCCCCTTTAGCCCCTTCTAGGAGGCAGTCACCCTCAAAGGCATGTTTATCGTCAGCCTTGAGTTGCATCTTGGATAAGCTTATGACCTGCCTAAATGGGTCATGCATTTACCTCCTCGGCAGAGTTCTTGATGCCTCCATCGGTATGAAAGATCCAGTTCTCGTGGTCATCTTCGACCATGAGCATACATGGTGGATGGCGTGGAGGTTGTTCGTGAGGCCCAAAGGTTTCCTCACACATCCGTCCCCTATTCCCTATGTCCCGGGGATGACATAGCTTATGAAGGGAGCATTTAGTTCCCCCGAAAATGCATAGAAGACCAAACCTCATCGCTTGGTCCCATGCTTGGGTGTGTCCTTAGAAGGTAGGAGACCAAGAAGGGTGGATAATCTAGCTGGCCTTCTTACAATAACAAAGGCAAGAGGTTTTACCAACAGAGCATAACGCTTGGGGGGAGCCAAGTTATGAAGGTTTTTAAAGGGTGATTATGCGAGTGCTCTTACAATGGAACTCACTTTGCTCACACCCTCATTTGCAACATTAAACTCTTTGTGGGTGAGATTTTGTGAGTTGCTTTGTAAGGAGGAGTCTAACTCATTCACTTCAAGTATTCTCAACTAAATCAAGTACGCATGTTTTAGGAGGAGATAGACTCACTCAAATCCAATGGTTCTACACAAGAGTGTTCCCGCTAGTACACCAACTCAATCAACTAAAGGACATTGATATGACCTTACCTGCGAGGAGCTTGAGGGGTGTTATATAAGAATGTAAGAGAGCGAGGTGCGTATACGATTCATTATGCGACAAGCAAATGGCGCAATTCGGCCCTTCAATTAGAACGTAACACAAAGAGCTAGAAAATACCAAAAAACTATGGATGAAATAAGCAGACTTGTGCTAAAGTTCAAAAACATGTTAAAGCTCGACTATCGTGACCAACTCTCACGTCGTCCATGATAGTCTTCCTTCTTGACGACAGACTTCCGCGCCCCAGAAAAGTTCTTGCATGAGTAAACTTGCCCTTGATGTGCCATAGGCGGGTCTAACACGTTACCGGGTCCTTTCGTTATCAAGGGGCCATATTGGTGCGACATGTGGTCGTAGTAGCGTAGCTAGTTATTGTGCTTGATTCCCGCGGCTCATTTTTCATGTGTGACTCCACTAAGGCCATCGTGGTTCTTGTGAGCGTGAGCACTTCTGCAAAGTACAGTGGGCAATCAAGAAAGTCCTAGAGGAGGCCACCTTTTGCTAAAGGGCGTAGAATCGTCACCGAATATAATTGACGATCGTCCCATTGACAAAAAGGTTGTTTGGTTTGCCTGCGTAGGACTTGTGGCCTTGATACCGGTGAAGAATTCTCCCAAGAAGGTATAATTTGAATGCAAAACCTCTTAGTGTTTCACTCACGAGTGGGTCAAAAGTTTCTCCAGAATTCACCAAGGTCGCATCATCATAGAGAAAAACCAACATTTGAAGGTACACAACACTTTCGCATGTACAAGTATGATTAATTCGACAATTTCTTCCATTGTGTTTCCTACTTTGTTTGCGCTATCCTTCCCTTAGTGAGGGGTCGTATCAAGTAAACTCTATTAAATAAACGAGAAGTCACCAATAAATCATGGGTAACAAAATGTGGTATGTGGTCATAAGTCAAAAACTTCACGCATTGTTGGCGGTGATCAAAACGAACCCTTAGTGATCACTTGTTCTGTTTCCAATCTCCTTATGGCCCCTATAATTGACCATGCCAAGTTGCACGGTCAAACTTATTGTACAAAATGTTGTACAAAAAATCCACCCCTACTATGTTCCTCACCCAATATGAGGTTTTCTTGGGGATTGGAGTAATCAAATAATGGGGCGGATCGATTACTACCAGACTCTGGTCCAGCGAACTAAGTGGGTGCTTTCTTCACGGTTATGGATGCTGCTTTTGAGTGTGTCAGGGATTGTGTTGTGGACAATTTCCACCACCCTTAAATCAGTTTGGGGTGTTTTTTATGCCAATTTTCTCCCCAAGAGCCATTTTGTCAACCTCTTGGGTAGCCTCTTTGAAGTGGGTTGAGTTTACCTTTCACATAATGGATGGCTGTCTCGATTTGAGCAGTGCAATGGATGAACACGTAGGGCAAGTTTGGAAACACACTAATAGTGCAACCGACTAAGCAATACAAAACATGTTTTGGACGATCGATGTTGCTATCGAATGGGCACCCGGGTAGAAAACCAAATAGTTAGGTAGGATCGACATGCCAAGTGCCTCGAAATAGGACAGAGATGAAAATGATTTACTTTGAGGATTTTTTCCAGACCACATAGGATAAGACAACAGCCAGGATGTACTGTTGGATGCATGTCTTGAGTAAGGGAAGCATTCACTCCCTGGTCAGATCTTAACCATTGCCTTACTCTGCCCACGGATGAAACCAAGAACAAAACTTCATTCATGATCCTTTTCATTTATCTTCAGCAATGAAGGCCATCGATCCTCCTACAAAGACTGGATAGACCACAAACTTCACGGTGCGAGAGTCCGGATGAGTAGACCTTGACCAAAGGGCATGTACTCTGTTGACAAAGTACGGAGTGCACGTTTGCAAGCTGTCTTAACATTTTGTTTTCCCTATTCAGTTGCACTAGTGGAGCATTTCCAGACGTACTGGTAGACCTGGCGCTTGGCTTGGATTGCTTGCATCTAGTTCCATACGGCGCGGCTGGTAAACGTTATAAATCGTTGTTGGCGTCGAGTTTTCGTGATGCGACTGGATGCTGGAATGGTTTGTTAGAACATTGATGTTCGCACGTGTTTTCGCCAGTTTTGACGTTTTCAATGGATTGTAGTCGTATTTGCATCGTGTACTAATGCACATGCGCAAGGGAATGCCTTTTGCGTCAGAGGGGCATCCTTTGCTACCTCAGATGCTACGGTCAACATGACATTGGTTTAATGACCGCCAAACTGCAGCCGATGGAGCATACCCTCATGGATGGCAGTTAGTCTAGGCAAAGCCCAACGGTTGTTGGGCGATGGTTGGAACGAGCGTGGCTCCGCCAGGCGACGACATTCGAGCTAGCAAAGGCCGATGGACGCCACCCTTCCATCCGAAATGCAATGTCGCCCCCCCACTCAACCCTTACCCCTAGCAGGTTCATGCCGTCAGATGACGTCACTTCCACAGAAGGGAGGAAGCCTTTCGCCATCCCTCGCTCCATCTCCTCTGCTCGCTGCCTGAACTACTAGCCACGATGTGCTTAGGCGACCAAATCTACGTTGAAAACTTGTCATGGAAAAAACAAAGACAGAAAAATTAAGACCTCAATAATAGATTTCAACACAGGGACGGCGGAAGATGGATTTCGCTGGAAATCGTTGTTGGCGTCGATTTCCAGCGTTTACCTGCTGCGCCCATAAATGGATACCTCCTTCCGCTGACATTCGAATTTGAAAGCTGCAGGATTGCGAAAAGCATGCAACTATGTGAGCTGCCGCATCTCAAGAAAATGAACTAGTTCTCTAGATCGAATGATAACGCTCTACTTCATGGCTGCCGCAGAGCTGCCGCCTGCGGCCAAGCTGCGACCATGCTCGCTTCTTTTTGGGGGTTTTTATCCCTTTTCGCAATGTCCTTGCTAATCGCAAACGCTCGCAAGGTTTGGAAGATCGCCTCAGATTAGGGGGGTGTGTACTTGTATTGCTGATGAATGCAACGCGATGGAAGAAACTCACTCGCGACTTCGATGTATGCAAGATTACAAAAGTGATGTCATCCCCTGTCACTAGCGTTTGCACCGTTGGCGAGTCCAGATTTCATGCGATCACCAAAATGTTTTCATCGCGACACTGCCAAGTGCAACGTCAAAACAAAGAAGCGATGTTCGTGATTTTGGTCCTTCGAGACCGATTTTTGGCCGTGATGCCATGCTTCACATCAATCGCCCCAAACCATGCATGTTGCATCTCATCGTGATATGATGCGAGCTTCTTTTGAAATTTTATTTAAAATGAACGGCTCGATCATTCCCTTCCTTGTCCCAGTAGCACAGGATGTTCGATTTTCAGCACTCCCTAGATTCGTTTCCCGCGAAGGAATCTGATTTCCCGCGAGCCTACAACCGTCCTGCTCAGAAAGCCTATACTGAAAAGAAACACACAATATCTACGCTGCTAATGCGATTGAGGAGCGCCTGGTCGAAAGTACAAACATGTTGCTGCGAGGTTCACCGCAGATTTGGGCGAAAACAACAAACTGTACGAAAATGACGTCAAAGTGATCTAAACATCTCTTTAACTGTAGCGAGCCGCGGTTTCATCGCGATGCTTACATCGCAGTTTTATCTCCAATGCAACTGCGCACACCCTAGCTCTCTCCCGCGACAACACTGCCGTGCCGGAGTCGGGCAGCAAGGGATCTGCCCCTGTTTTTGTACTGCAGTTCAGCTATGGCGTCCTTTCCGTACGCCGAGAGAGGAAAATGGCCTTTCCAATAGGTGTGCTGGCTCTTGTGGGTGACAAGGGCCGCCACACTGTCAGCTCGTTGGCGGAGACAAGGAAAGAACAAATACATTTCGGACAGCCCTTGAACCTATACTTCGACGAAAGACTGGGTGCCCCACGATGTGTGAACACTCATCCGGAAGCAGCAGGATCGACCGTTCTCACTGCTCAATGCAAAACAAGACCAGAAGAGGTTTGAACCTCGAGATCGTCATCCAACCTTACGTTGGGCAAGTGTCCTCCCTTTATCGGGACGCGTTCGAGAATCTAAGATGTCGACTGAGGCGGTCGGGGCAATACATATTTGACAAGGTTCGAAAAGATTGGACTGTGGATCCTGCATTTCAGTTTTTCTTGNAATATGCAGAAAAACCCTTCAACGATGGATCATGCATGTTCATTTCCCCCAGTCATGCTGGCAGCTGCCCATTAGTCCCTTCAAGGGTCATGCTGCTGCCAACTGCATGGCATCTGGTTTACCGTGGTCGCTGTGAGACGACTGGGCACTCCCTCACCTATCATTCCATCCTCGGGCAGCCATACCATGACACTTCATCCCATACCTCACCATCAATTCCTCCCACCATACCTTCCCATTGTGCCGACGACAATGCCGATGAAATGTCGCACGGCCTTCCCCATTGTTCCTGGCAACTCCTCGGTCAGTCACTGGGCCCTACTTCCCATCTGCTTGCTCCCGTCTACTCGTGTTGGATTTCGACTGAAACAGCGACGACCCCACAGACCGCGTCCTATCACCCGATTGGTCGACGAGGTTGCAGGCCGGCACCGATTCCAAACCGAACGGCCTTTTCGATCTCAGAGGTCGCACAGACGATCGAAGCGTCACTGCAGCGGAGTCGAACTCCTCACCGGTCACACCGCCCCCTGCCCAAGCGCGCTGCCGCTGTCGTCAACGCGGTGCCTGCCCCTGTCCCCCTTCACCTATCACCACGTCTTTTTCGACGCTGCCTCAACTGTTCGTCTAGGTTTGTGGCACAGCGACGACTTGACCCANGCCGTGCCGGAGTCGGGCAGCAAGGGATCTGCCCCTGTTTTTGTACTGCAGTTCAGCTATGGCGTCCTTTCCGTACGCCGAGAGAGGAAAATGGCCTTTCCAATAGGTGTGCTGGCTCTTGTGGGTGACAAGGGCCGCCACACTGTCAGCTCGTTGGCGGAGACAAGGAAAGAACAAATACATTTCGGACAGCCCTTGAACCTATACTTCGACGAAAGACTGGGTGCCCCACGATGTGTGAACACTCATCCGGAAGCAGCAGGATCGACCGTTCTCACTGCTCAATGCAAAACAAGACCAGAAGAGGTTTGAACCTCGAGATCGTCATCCAACCTTACGTTGGGCAAGTGTCCTCCCTTTATCGGGACGCGTTCGAGAATCTAAGATGTCGACTGAGGCGGTCGGGGCAATACATATTTGACAAGGTTCGAAAAGATTGGACTGTGGATCCTGCATTTCAGTTTTTCTTG
>SZWC01004644.1:120722-141019 GCA_023375785.1 Penium margaritaceum
AGGGTGGCAAGAGCGGAATGACATCGCTCTCGCACTCCTCGTCACGTCCATAAGCCCCTCCCTAATCTCCCACATCGAGGGGTGCACGACGGCAGCTGAGGCTTACACCAAGCTGACGAACGTGTACCAGTCAACTTCCCTCGCCAATCGACTCTTCATCCTGCAGCGCCTCATCGGGCTGCGGGTGGGCGAGGGGGAATCCATCTCGGACTTCCTCCAGCAGTTCGAAGGACTGCTTCAAGAAGCCCGCGCCATGTCCTGGCAGCTCGACCAACAGATGCAGGCCATGATTCTCCTCATGGCCTTACCGCCAAGCTGGAGCCCCATGATCACCACCTTGGGTGGTTGGGAGGAGTCGGAGTTCACGTACCCTCGTGTCTCCGAGTTTGTCCGGAACGAGGCCATGCGGCGCAACAACGGCGTCATCAACAACGCCGCGTACGCAAGTGGCTCGGGAGGCACCTCCTCTCATGGCAACAGCAGAAGCAGTGGCGGCGGGAAGAGCGGCAAAAAGAAGGGCAAGTGCCACAACTGTGGCAAGGCGGGGCATTGGGCGCGGGAGTGTCGTGCACCAAAGAAGGAAGGAGGCGGTGGTGGGAGCAGCAACGTGAGTAAGAAGGTGGACTCGACGTCCACGAGCATGATGGCCGAGAGCAAGGCCCCTCCAAAGGGCTCTGCGCTACTGCGGCCGGGAGCCTTCGGGCTGGACAGTGGCACGGACTACCACACCTCTCGCGAGGCATGTGGCTTCTCGTCCCTCACACCGTCCACGGCCAAGTTCCGGTGCGCCAACGGCGGCATCGAGTACGCGGCTGGTGAGGGAGAGAAGGTCGTGCACTCACGGATCAACGGAGCCGACAAGGAGTTGCGGCTGCAGAACGTTATCTACATGCCAACTTTCGCCGCGAACCTCCTCTCCGTCTCGCGGATTACGGATCACGCAATGACGGTGGTATTCACACAGAAGGAAGCCGTCATCCTCAAGAACGAGGACGTGACGATTACCTACACTGCGTCAGACCTTGTCGCCCAGGTGCCACGAACGGATGGGCTCTATGTTCTGCAGACGAAGAGCGCAGAAGGGCACGCCGGGGCGGCAGAGGCAGTAGCGGAAGCTGCACCATCGCCGAACGCCAAGACACCATCCATGCCGCCTACTGTGGCGGCTAAAGACGCGGGAGCAGCAACTGCGAAGCTGTGGCACAGACGCCTTGGGCACGTGGTCGACAGTACCCTGCAGGTCATGCAGGAGCAGAAGCTTGTACGTGGGCTGGAGGGGTGTGAGCTGAAGGGTGGATGCAACACTGGGTGTGAGGCTTGCCTGCAAGGGAAGACAAAGCGGAAACGCTTCTCCAAAAACGGTCGCAGAGCAGAGGGCATACTCGACCTTGTCCACAGCGACGTGTGTGGCCCCATGCGCACCACGTCCAACGGCGGCTCCAAGTACCTCCTCACCTTCATCGATGATTACTCTCGGAAGGTGTGGGTGTACTTCCTCAAAACGAAGGGAGAGGTGCTGGAGCGCGTGCAAGAGTTTGTCGTCATGGTGGAGCGACAAACCGGGCGGAAGGTCAAGGCCCTGCGGAGCGACAACATCGGAGAGTACGAGGGGTGCAAGCCGTGGCTTCGGGCACACGGCATTGTCCACCAACCTACTACCCCCTACACACCGCAGAGCAATGGCGTGGCCGAGCGCATGAACCAGACCATTCTGGCCATGACGCGAACCATGCTGTTTGACTCAAAGCTCCCTCCTCGCTTCTGGGCGGAAGCAGCGCGCACTGCATGCTACCTCATCAACCTCATGCCTGCTGCAGCCCTACGCAGCAAGGGGACAGAAAAGGAGCAAAGTGCAGAACGCATGACGCCGCAAGAGGCATGGTCGGGAAAGAAGCCGGATGCCTCTCACCTAAAGGCATTCGGCTGCACGGCTTGGGCCAAAGTCCAGGACGGGCAAGGAGCGGGGAAGTTGGATGCACGTGCGCGCAAGTGCGTGATGATCGGCTACGAGGCCGCGCACAAGGCGTACAGGCTATGGGACCAGGCAGCAGGGAGAGTCATCACCTCCAGAGATGTGACCTTCCAGGAAGAGTCACACGACAAGGGAGAACTGCTGGACCCAGAGAACTCTCCAAAACAGGGAGAGTGGATCGTGCTGCTGGAGGCGGGTGACACACCCCCGCCTAACTGGCGTGGGATGCCAGTGGCCATAGCCAGCGAGGCTGCCAATTCAGGGAGAGCGTCCGCTCAGGCTGAAGCGGAGTTGACATCCGACACCGCGTCGGAGACATCCGAGGCCTCCTCGGAGGCCAGTGGCTCNGCCCTGCGGAGCGACAACGGCGGAGAGTACGAGGGGTGCAAGCCGTGGCTTCGGGCACACGGCATTGTCCACCAACCTACTACCCCCTACACACCGCAGAGCAACGGCGTGGCCGAGCGCATGAACCAGACCATTCTGGCCATGACGCGAACCATGCTGTTTGACTCAAAGCTCCCTCCTCGCTTCTGGGCGGAAGCAGCGCGCACTGCATGCTACCTCATCAACCTCATGCCTGCTGCAGCCCTACGCAGCAAGGGGACAGAAAAGGAGCAAAGTGCAGAACGCATGACGCCGCAAGAGGCATGGTCGGGAAAGAAGCCGGATGCCTCTCACCTAAAGGCATTCGGCTGCACGGCTTGGGCCAAAGTCCAGGACGGGCAAGGAGCGGGGAAGTTGGATGCACGTGCGCGCAAGTGCGTGATGA
Source organism: Penium margaritaceum (assembly GCA_023375785.1). Classification (NCBI taxonomy): domain Eukaryota; kingdom Viridiplantae; phylum Streptophyta; class Zygnematophyceae; order Desmidiales; family Peniaceae; genus Penium; species Penium margaritaceum. Next base: position 123,467 of record SZWC01004644.1, read on the forward strand.
TCGGCTACGAGGCCGCGCACAAGGCGTACAGGCTATGGGACCAGGCAGCAGGGAGAGTCATCACCTCCAGAGATGTGACCTTCCAGGAAGAGTCACACGACAAGGGAGAACTGCTGGACCCAGAGAACTCTCCAAAACAGGGAGAGTGGATCGTGCTGCTGGAGGCGGGTGACACACCCCCGCCTAACTGGCGTGGGATGCCAGTGGCCATAGCCAGCGAGGCTGCCAATTCAGGGAGAGCGTCCGCTCAGGCTGAAGCGGAGTTGACATCCGACACCGCGTCGGAGACATCCGAGGCCTCCTCGGAGGCCAGTGGCTCTTCCCTTCCTGCGACCCCTCCTGGGGAAGCACAGCAGCAGCAGCAGCACGAGCAGCCAGCACCAGCACCACGTCGGCGCAGTGAGCGCCAAGCAAAGCCTGCGAAGCAGTACGACGGAGGAAAGGCCGAGTGGACTGGCCTGAGCTGGTCGTGTCTTGCGCAGGGAGAGCCGGCTACCATCGCCGAGGCTCTCTCGCGGCCGGACGCCGCTAAGTGGAAGGAGGCGATGGAGAGCGAGCTCGCCTCCATCGAGGAGAATGGAACGTGGGTGCTGGTGGACAGACCACCAAACGCACACGTGGTGGGCGTGAAGTGGGTCTTACGCGTCAAACGCAAGCAAGACAACAGCATCGACAAGTACAAGGCAAGGATCGTCGCGAAGGGGTTNATGGCTGGCCTTGGCTTCTCGCACTGCCACAACGACCCCAGTGTGTATGTGCGTGCGGATGACCAGGGACTGTTGCTGGTAGCGCTGTACGTGGATGACCTGATTCTGGCCTCCACCTCCATGAAGGCCCTCGAGGCCCTCAAGGAGAATCTGCATGGGCGGTTTCAGATGAAGGACATGGGCGAGCTCGAGTACTACTTGGGCATCGCCATACATCGCAACCGAGCTGCAGGCACCATCGAGCTCAACCAGACGAAGTACATCTCAGAGGTGCTTCGGCGCTATGGCATGGAAGACGCCAAACCCCTCAGCACCCCTCTCCCCACGAAGTGCAATCTCACCTCCGCCCACTCCCCCAGCACGGAAGCCGAGCGCCGCGAAATGCAGGATGTGCCGTACCAGTCTGCGGTGGGTAGCATCATGTATGCCATGGTTGGCACGCGGCCGGACATCTCCTTTGCTGTGGGGCTAGTCAGTCGGTTCGTGGCCAACCCTGGGCCACTCCACTGGCAGGCCGTGAAGCGCATTTTGCGCTATCTCAACAAGACACGGCACATGGGGCTGCAGTACGGCGGCCTTCAAGGAACAGACCCTTTGCACCACAAGTGCTACACCGACGCAGATTTTGGAGGCAACGTGGATGATAGGAAGTCCACCTCGGGCTTTGTGTGCCTTGTGAACGGCGGCGCTGTGTCGTGGGCCAGCCGCAAGCAGGACTGTGTCTCCATCTCAACCGCAGAAGCTGAGTACGTGGCGCTGTCTGAGGTGTGCAAGGAGACACAGTGGCTACGCAGCTTGCTCGCTGAGATGCACGCACCACAGAAGGAGGCCACGGTCGTCCACGTCGACAACCAGAGCGTGATGGACATCGCGTTCAAGGACACCCTCTCCAGGTGGACCAAGCACATCGACATCCGCTATCACTACACGCGCGACCTCGTCGCCAAGGGAGTGGTGGATCTGCAGTACATCACGACCAAACAGATGCTCGCGGACTTCTTGACGAAGCCGCTGGACAGTGACCCGCACATGGCAGGGGCACGGGGCATCGGGATGGTGAGCGCAGCAGACGAGGGCTGAACGGGCGGCCTACTTCACAGGTGGCCGACATCGCTGGGCCCATGGTCACAGCAGGAATCTAGCCGCAGATGGACGCAGGTGCAAGGGAGAGTTTGTTATGTTCTGTGTATGCCCCTGGTCCAATCAGCGGAAGATTTAGACTGGGTATGCACTGCGCTTGTAGCGCAAGTCCCCCAGCGACATGCAAGAGAGGCTGAGAGAGACAAGGCATGCACTGCTCACCCTTGTGGAGTAAGTCCCCTTGGTCTACTCTTGGTAGTCTACCTGGTGCATGCTCCTTAGGACAACTTCCTACAGCCTAGTGGGTGAAGGCGCCATCTCACAAGCGAGAGGTCCGGGGTCAAATCCCGCCAGGACCAACTTTTCTTTGTGACTAGAAAGGGCCAAGGAAGCTTCCTAGAAGCCTCTAAGGTCCAAGGTGGATCAAGCGCCACTTGGCGGTCACAGAGGGTGCCATGTCATCAAAGCTGATGACATTGTCTAGGGTGGCCTTGGGGGGAGGCCCCCCCCTCCAAGGAGCCACTGGGAGCACTGACCAGAGACTATATAAGGCCTTTCATTTGTATGTGATAATACATCATCTCTTACTCTTGAGACTTGGGAGAAAACTAATCCCTTGTTGGCCACCAAGAAAGAGGATAAAGAACAAGTGCAAGTGCACACTTTGGTGTGTAGCATTGCCAGTTGGGTGAGAGTTTGGAACACTCTCCGGCCACGGTTGGGACAAGCTAAGTGAACCTTTCAGTGTGGAAACACCACTTCGTGGGTGATCTCTACCTTGGTTGAAATACCAAGGGCGGTCGGCGGTTTGCCTGTCGGCGCCGTTTACTCTAGACCGTGGCCAAGTGCGGAGTGACACCACTCACGTCTGCGATGCATAGTGCTGATGACATGAGACTCGTCAGTGGATAATGGACAGGTGTACAAGCCATGACCCGGCTGGCCACAGATATGGCAGACAAGAGAGCTATCGCGGGAGGAGCTACCGTTGTATGGCTGTTGAATCTTGCCCTTCTCCTTTTTCCCACTCCTCTCCTTGTCGCGGCCAGCACCACGCGTGGCTCCGGCAGTACCAGGTTCCCAGAAGACGGAGGCGTGGGAGAGGCAAGGGTGATTGCTGCCAATGCCTTCATATCTCCATGCTGCAGGCGGGTGTCCTGAATCCCCTCCTCCCATGTCAGGAACCTGGAATAGAGCCAAGACATTAGAGTGCCCTGGGACGCCATGACCTCCACCATTCTTGATAGTGAGGAGAGCTGCCAACGGAGGCAGACCAACCTTGTTAAGCAGGGTGCGCACAGTTCCAATAGGTGGTGACAGACTTGGAGTTACCCATCTCAAGGTGGCTGAGGCTCCTCAGAAGGCTATGGAAGAGGGCCTGGAACAGAAGCATGGTAGGGACATGTGAGGCAACTCGAGGCCTCACAAGGGTCAAGGTCGATGCCGATAGTAGGATTGCCGATGAAGGGTTTGACGTCAGTGTTATCACTCTCCATTACGGCAAGGACAAGGACCCTAGCTGCATAGCTTGCGTCAAACAACTGCTCGGGGATGGAGGAGTCATGCTTCAGGGTATAGAAGGGCCAGAGAATCTTATCCTAAGGCCACAAGTGAAACAACAGCTCCCAAGAAGTAAACTGTCTCACCTCAAGGTGGGATGGTGGTGTCTCAAAATCCTTTGGTTTGTGCTGAGTACTGGCTACACTGCCTAGAGACCCTTGGACACTGGAGATAGACTACTTCCGCTACTTCTGAGCTGCTGTGTTACTAGAGCAAGGAGTGTGACCAGGCTGGCCAGGGAGAGTAGGGTGAAGGGGTGTGGCCGTCTGAGCAGACTAATGTGGCTAGGATGTTATGCAACTCGTCAACCTGTTGTTGAAGAGTGGCAACATGGTCAGATGGTGGCCATGCACTGGCAAAGGTCGAGTGTGTCGCACCAGCAATACCAGGTCAGGCCATGGTAGCGGGTGGTGGACGCTGCCACTAAAACTGTGTATGCTACTAGGTGACTCTGTCTGCCACTAGGAATTGGGTACCCCTTTTGGGAAATTTACTGATATGCCCATTTTTTCCTTTGCAACTGGTTGGTGGCCAACAACCCATCAGAGCTACGTGGACGTTTGTGCAGCTTTTGCTCAACTTCAACATCACCTGCTGAGGTGCTTCTACTGCTGTCGCTACTCTTACTGTGGCTACTACTGCCGTGGTGCTGCACCTGTTGCTACGCGCTACCTCCAGCTTTTATGCAGCTGTTGCTACTGCTACTGCATGCTACTGATGCTTCCTCGCTATTTCTCTAGCTGCTGCTCCTGTCATGTGGTAGGCAGCGAGCGAGCGTGATTGTGGGATTTTTTTCTTGGTTCTCTGGTTTCTTAGTGTGATTGCATTTTTTTTATAGCTGTTGATATGGTTGTAGTTGGTAAGAAAGATACGTTGGGTACAGATAGAGGAGGAGGCTAAGTGGAAAATGGGAAAGTAGCGGGGCACTTTGCTGCTGCCTGGCAGTGTCTTCACAACGTGCGTCAGCTCTGCTGTTGGCGTTGTGGTGTTTTGTGTCTGCCGCGTGATTGCCTACGCCACCACAGCCATGGAGTCAATGCCTCGAAAGAAAATTTGGCAGCATTTTTATTGCATTGGCAGCATTTTGGAGCTACCAGGTGAGGCTAACTGTGCTAAAAAAAATCCAGAACACTTTCCACTGTACCAATGCGTACGGGAGTCCGCCAACGTTGACTGGAAACTGTACACCACTGCTACTACTTTTTATGCTCTAGAGTCTGCTGTGCTATGACTCTGATGTCAAAATGGAAAACATGTTATGGTAGTCTAAACAATACTATTTTCTTCCGCATCACACACTTTGAGTGAAGTACGTAGCCTGCTTTGTCCAGACTTAGCGCCTGAGCAACGCTAGCTCCTCAACTGTGAGAAGAAAAACTTGTACTCAAGACATAGCACCCGAACCCCAGCTGAAAGTGAGTAATAATTGAGTCAACAACAAGAATAAGGTGCGGTGAGAGACCCCTCCCCCACTAACCCAGGCCCTATGTAAGGCTTGTTACTCAGTCTATCAACTAATAAACAAAATGCACTAGTTTATGGCCTTTGAGGTTTTCTCGGTGAGCTCTGGCAGAGGTCCAACAACCCCAAGCCCGGGCGTCTTTCGTTTTCCCTTAAACTGTGCTATGCCAGATTATGCACGCTACAAACACAGTCATGCATTCATCATGAACTAGAAAAGTTACACATAGGAGTTATGGCTGCCTGAACCTAGGCAGAATCTATGCTACTAAAAACAGTTGCCCATGAGTTTCGGTGATATAAGTGATGGTGGTTGCTACCGATGGAGCTGGCCGTGCACTACTACCAAGTGGGAGACTTCACACAAGGAGATGGAATCCATGTCTGTCAAAACGGTACAACATCCCCTCCATCACTCAGCGCCCATCGTCATCAACGTCCGTCAAGTTAGTCGTCTTCACGATCATGTTTACCAGTCGAGAGGTCATAGTACAGAACAACGGGACAGTGCACATGAAAATCAAAACAAAATGATGTGTAGAAAGATAGAAACAACACCCACCAAATAACATGTGTGACAAACATGCCTGGTTTTTCTCCAAGTCATGCAGCAAAAACATAGGTGTTCCTGTTGATGTTTGTGTTCAGATTTGTGGCCCATCACACCTTCAATGTCCTCTTGTATTGCTCCACATGCACTCTACCTCATACATGTACAAGAGATTGAGTGCTATTGTTGCACAGGAGCTCAGCCCCACATGATAGAAGCTTTCTATGATGGAGCTCGTGTCCTCTTCCAGCGACAGCAACACACACTCAAAATGTGGCCCATGGCCGCATGATCAGTCTGATTCCAACTTTTGGTTTTGCTCGTGTGAAGATCTAGATCTTTGACGATTCAGGATGCCAGAGCTTTCTCCAAATTGTTTGTGAGTTTCTGGTGAAGTTACACTGCAGTGATCAGGTGCTGGTCCTTAGTGGATCACCTTGACAGATTTACTCTGTGCCACAGTGACTAGCCGCCCTAAGCTTTCCCGGGTGGTCGGGCGCGACCCTCAAGTGGCGGTGTGGTCTTAGTGTGCATCACGCATGACCAAGAGTCACGATCAGTAGTGTGCTTAACTCTCTCTCCAACTCTCACTTGTATTACATCTTTATTCCGTCCAAGTACCACGCAATTTGATCCTTGGCATGTATCTTGTGCGGTTCTCCTCACACTCTTGCCCCCTACATCCTATGCTCCATGTACCTAGAAGAATAACTACTGGTGCTAAAGCAAGGGAGGAACCATTTCTCCCACATTCTCTTGCTCCTAGATCCTGGACCACTCTCCACCCCAACCAAAGTACTGCAACTGATTCTTACAATCAAAACAATCGTAACAGAAGCAGCAGAAATATCTGCTCATTTTTAACACTCATCTCGGTGCGTTGTGCTTTTGCTACCTCAAATATCATCATCCTGTCAGGTTTTTTGACAATTTCCTTCTTGGCCCTCACACCCTAATCCAAAAACCGTTGCACTGTCATCTCCACCCTTGTGACCACAGGAGCAGCAGCGGTTGCTCATTATTGCCTTCTTGATCTTCATACCCCAATCTTGAGGTTAGCTGCATCGTCACCACAACCCTCATGACCACAACAGCAAGAATGGCAGCTGCATCTGGCTATTGCTCCCAGCTGTTCTCCGATCCCATGCCCTGACCTTGGGACGTGTTGCACTGTCGCCATCGTGATTGAGACCACACCAGCAGCTACACTAGGGAAATCCCCCTCGAGGGCTGTTTCAGCCCAATCAGCAGCACGTCGGTGGATCTGCTGGGCCTGGGCGCACTGGAGCGCCACTCCTAGATGCTAGTTGTAGTGGGCCCTCACTGGAACAGCTACCCCCGGCATGCCGTGCACTTGTTGCATTCACTGCTACTTCACCTCTTTGCAGGCCTTGAGAAATGTGCCCGGGCCGCACGAGAACATGCCCAGGGTCTCCATCACCGAGAAGCATAATTCCTGTCGGCCGCGCTCTCCCCTCCACCTTGTGTTCTTGCATTCCTACACGCGGGCCACATACTCGTAGGTGATTCACACTAACTCCTCAGACGTACGGCCTAGACCCGGTCGCCGCGGGTCTACTATCACCACGTCCAGCACTCTAAGGTGCCTTGTCATCGGGTCCAAGCATGTAATGTTCGGCCGACTCGCAGGCAATACCCCCTCTAACTCCACTGACACTCCTCCCAGCCTGCTCTCCATCATCACCACCGCCAGCTCCCTCACCATTGCATAGTGTGCTACACACAATGTTCTACCAAGCGCACATCGGAGCGCATACTGGGATGTGCATGGATGTGTTAACGCGTGGTCCTGGTAAGAGAACTGAGGCGTATGGCAAAGGTATGCGATCGGTAGTCCCAGGCACAAGCGGCAAGCCACTCTCCAACCTGCTGTGGACATATACAGCTTGTGTGTCACCGACCTTGGATGGGCGAGGAGCCAGTCTCCATTGTGACCCCACTGTACTGCCGCCAACCACTGCAGCTGTGGTTGGGCCTCCTCTGCTCCTAACTCCGCCTCCACATCCCGACACAACTGTTGTAGGAGCTCCTTGTAGCGGGTGTAAAAAAGGTCCTAAAACAACCTCTTGGAGCTCCTGCTCTCGCATGCTTTGAGATTCAGCACCTTCCCCCACAGTTACTCCAACATCCCCCACATGAACAACTCCCGCAGCTCTATAGAGCTTGCCTGAGCCCACTCGCCTCCCCGTCTCCCCAATTCCTCCCCCTTGGAGGACATCTCATGGCACGCCAATAGCTTTCACACCATCTGCCAGGACTCTGGCCAACTGCACAGGAAGGACAGGGCGGCCAAGTCCGCTATGGACATCACTCCCAGAGCTTCCACCTGATCGGCAGCTGGGCTTGGTACTCTGGATGTGCCACCGTCCATGCCTCCCTCTCCTTGTGCCCCTCCTACAACCCGAGCAGCCCTCTGAGGCACTGTCCCACCTTCTCATGGTATCGCCGGAAACGTGCCTCCTACAAAACTGACGGTGATGTGAGGCGGGTGATGTACTGCAGCCTGCGTGTTGTGCACTCATGTAGGATGCTGAAGGCGGCCTGTGCATTTGGCAGCTACTCCAGCTTCCTCAACATTAACTCAAGTGCGCGCACCACTTCATCCAACCGCCGCCTGCAACAGGTCTCTCATCCAATTGGTGCCCCTAACACCATCATGCCATCCACCACCCGTGCAATATCCACCAGGTCCCTCAACACCTCCCCAATCTCCCTTGGTCTGTACAGCTAACACTTATGCGCCTGTACCTCCATCCCTACTGCCGCCAACTCCCGCATCAGCTCCCCATGTGCCTCCTCTAACCTCGCTTCTGGCCCCAGCAGATACGTATCGTCAAGGTACCCCAATACTCTCCCCTCCCCTGCCATCACTGCCTGGGCCGCCCCTAACGTCACCTACTCAGTCATGGCGTACAAGAACGGGCTGATGGGGTCTCCCTACCGTGTCTTCCGCTTGGACCAGATGATGGCAGGCTGCATCCCGCCCTGAAAGTAAAGGTCTGAAGGCTCTCCATGAAACAGGGCCAGTCCTAGGATGAGACCCGCAAAACCTCTCTCACGGAGGGCCTTAAGGATGGTTACCCGCTCAATAGTGTTGTACGCGTGCTGCACGATTACGCTAATGACCCTCCAGTCTGGATACAGGTTTGACTGCTATGTGACAGCATGGAAGACTATGTCGGAGCCTGCCTGGGTCCCATCCGCCTACTACAGCAGAGCCACCGTCTGCTCTATCTACGCCCACTCGGAGCCTACCATCCACTGCAAGAGGAGGTGTAGGATCGCCTCCCCTATTGCAATTGGCTGTACTCTCCCATCCGTTTTGGCCAGAACGATGGATGTAGTATGGTGGGGGAGAGACTGGAGCAACATCATGTTCCTCCTATGCCTTCCACCCTTAAGGTGGAGGGGGAGGCAAGAAGGTGAAGGGTGTCAAGCAGGGCACCAAGAAAGGTGACAAGAAGGGGGAGTGCTACAACTATGGCAAAGAAAACCACTACTCACACAACTGTCATAAGAAGAAGTCAGACAAGTGGGGGAAGGCTGGAAAGAAGGACAACCACGCAATGATGGCGTAAGAGTCTGTCGACCTGACAGATGCGGGATTCACTGTGATTGACTCCGGATCAGGACACCATATGTAATGAAAGTGGGGTGGCATGTGTCACATACGGTGCCTCGGAGCGGCGCATGTTGGTGGCCAACAGTAAAACAAAGTTGGCTGTAGGTAAAGGAAACGTTTGTATAGAGGTGGTTGTCGACGGGGAGGCTATCACAAGCACAATTCACAACGTACTCCACATGTCCAACTTAGGGAAAAATCTGCTATCAGTGAGCCCCCTTACTAACAAGGGGCTCAAGGTGCTCTTCAACAAGAGGGAAGCTATTATATGGAAGGAGGAAGGTGAGGTAATTGCACGTGGAAAGCAAGAGGACGACTGGTACCTGCTCTATGCAACGATCCTCGGTAGCTGAGTGGGGTCCAAGATCTTCCAACTCACCAAGAAGGACGATGGTGACCTGGGCTTGTGGCACCGTCGCTTGTGTCACATTGCTCCCTCAACTGTGAGGGACATGGTAAAGAAGGAAGTGGTGCAGGGTCTTGAGGTCAAGAGACTTGATGTATCCAAGAATGAAGTGTATCAGCCATGTGTGGTCAGCAAGGTAAAATGGTAGTCCTTTGATGGAAAAGTGACAAATTCGGACCACTCGAGCCCTCCATTGGTAGGGTACGCTACTTCGTCACCTTCATCAACGACCAGAGCTTTAAACTAGACCTGTGCTACATCTAGAAGGCAAACAACAAGCTTGATCCACAACCGCCAAGCCCAAAACCGCCAAGCCCCTGACCTCAACAGCCTTTGCACCACCTAAGAACACTACAACCTACAACGGGAGGATGCCCAAGAATGAGAAACCAAGAGGGCAAGGTCATGACAACGTCAAGAATTTCAAGAACGTCAACAACGTCAACAACGTCAACAACGTCAAGAACAAGAAGAACTTCAAGAAGAGGGGCCCAAAAAACGAGTATGGCCGCGCACGTGGCTGACACTCCTTGACCTCTCTCTCCATGGTCTTGCCCTGTTTTTTAATAGCCAGAAAACTCCCTCACATCTTTACAACAAAATGGTGAACAATGGTGTGTACAACCTCAGCCAGAGGTGCCTCACCACTAATAAAACCAAGCTGCTTAGTCTTGGCCTCAACTTCATATTGAGGTCCTCTTCATGCTCGTTCTCTCCAGTTGAAAACAGCCTAGATGAGCTCTGTAGGAATGTCAGGCTGACCTGGTTTTTCAAGGATCAGGATTCCTCGCTGCCCAAATTTTGGATTCCAAATTCGGAATGGATGCCTCCCAAGGCACCACCAGACATCAAGGAGGCATGCAGTCTACTCAAATCTGAGGTAGCTGACTGTTTTTCCAGCTCTCCCACAATGCCTAGTTGAACACTCCCCAGACTTCTAAGAAGTGCTCTTCTATAACTCAGAAATGACAAGTCCATTGTCATTCGAGCTGCCGACAAAAACCTAGGCCCGGTCGTCTTACACCGAGATGACTACATCTTTGAATGCATGTCTCATCTCTCTGATTCCTCCACTTACATTCTGTCTTAGTGCAACACTGAAGAAGTAAGGCACAGCTACTCTCCATCAAAGAGAGCTGTGCCAAATCTGGGCTTCTTTCCAATGCCCTCTGGGCATATCTTCTTCAAGAACCAAGTGACGGGTGGAAACCACCCACCTTCTACTCTCTCATCAAAATTCATAAGAATCCACGCGTAGGTCGTCCTATCGCTGCCTGCCATAGTTGTATAACAACAAACCTATCCAAATGGCTAGACTCAGAGATTCAAGCTCTTGAGCAGCAACCACCAACCTTTCTCAAAGACAGTGCCTCTCTGCTATTAGAGATTGAGGCACTTCCGTTACCCTTGGATGTCATTCTTGCCACCTACGATGTGGTTGCAGTCTACCCCAGCATACCAATCGTATCCGCTCTCACCTTCATCCAAGGACTTCTTCATCAAGCTCATCATCCCAAGACACCTGTCATCATTCAACTGTTATCATGGGTGATGCACAAATCTTATGTTGAGTTTTTAGAGGACATCTACAAACAGGTTAGAGGCGTAGCTATGGGCACACCAACAGCCCCGGCCTTTGCTATCTTTTTTATGAGCTTGCTCGACCAAGAAGCCACTCGAAGATGCCAATCACAACCGTTTCTCCATCGAAAATACATCAACGATGGAATTCTCATATAGACTGGCTCCCATACGAATCTCCTTCACTTCCTCTCTACCTTTGGTAGCATCGACGAGAACATCAAGATCAAGTGTGACATCTCCACCACCAGCATTGAATTCCTTGACATCACGCTTAGCAAAGGTGAAAGGTTCAAGACATCTAGTATTATGGATGTAAAATCATACCAGAAACCAATTAACAGATAGCTCTACCTTCCCTTCCACAGCTACCACACCAGGAGCTCTTTGCGAGCCTTTATCTCCTCCAAGTTACGGCACTACCTCATTCGGATGTCTTCCGCCAATGAATTCCTAATCACAAAAAGGAATTTCTTTGCTTGGCTTCGAGCATGCAGATACCCTCAGAGATTCCTGCTGCAAATCCTCTCACAGGTTTGACACTCTCAATGCCAACAACAACTCACTCAGATCCTTCATCCGAGCCCCCAAGTGGAGCCGGCATAAAAAGCACGACCTCTTGTGCTCAAAACATTTCTAAACCCACAAACTGAAAGGCTACGCCTGGGTCTACACCTATGACATTTTACAGGTTGACTCAGGCAATTTACTGCCACGGTGTTTGCGGGCCGGCCTATTCTGGCATGGAAGCTCCCAAGAAAGTTACGCACCTTCCTTTGGACCTCTAAGTTATGGAGGTAACCACTAGGCCCTCCTTGGTTGCGTAAGATCTAGAACCCTCTGAAGAGTCCGTTCGATGCAAGTGCAAACAGACGGAGTCTGTTTGCATTTTCATTGCGGCAATGATGAAGGCCAACAAGCCCGAAACCGGTCTGCCAATCATGACTTTCTTTTAGACACCCCTCTCTCACTGTCCAGTTTTTAACAAACACTGTCTCCTTGCCGCTTTGAGATGACTACCCCGTCTTCAAAAGCAAGAAGATCGCATGGCAAAAAGCTATGTCGCAATTGCCGTAACAGAACGGTGTTGCCGAGAGGGCAAACCACATCGTCCTCAACATGGTCCGATCTGTGTTGAGTGATGCCGACCTCCTGAAAATGGTTCGGGAGGAGGTGGTGCAGGCAGCGGCGTACATCATGAAGCTGACGCCGACAATGCCAACAAGGACGCACACTCCAAGGTGTAAAGTATGCCACACAAAGTGTGGAGCGGGAGGAAGCCAACTGCAGCTCAGCTCTTCACGTTTTGCTGTATTGCACATGCTCTTGTGTAGGCATGAGAGGGATAGAACAAGCTGGACCAGCAGACACGCCAGTGCATCTTTGTCAGGTGCAAAATTAGGAGCGAGGAGTGCCGGCTCTTTGACCGCAAAGGCAGCAGATCGTGAAGAGTCAAAGAAGGACAGCTGGGAGTGTTGAAGATTTGCCCCTCTGCATGCCCAAGTGCAGCGCTGGGAGGCGCCGACGAGCTGCCAGAGAGAGGAAATTCCTCGTCGTTGGATCTGGCGACTTGAGAATCACTCGGATCCTAAAATGGAGGATTTCCACTGAAAGTTTACAAGTTGCTAAATCCTGTGGAAATTGTTTCACCTGATTCGGACAAGTAACAAGGGAGATATGAACTTCCAAAGTTGGGGTGTGCGTGGCGGCTCTGGGAGTCGGCCGCGGTTCGACTGGAGGTGGATAATCCACCTGACCGAGTAACAAAAGTCCATCCGGAGATTTTGCTCTGGAAGGGCTGCCGAGGCATGCGGTGAATGATCCGGCGGATGGTAGTACTGCAGTTTGTCACTGAGGGACTTAGTAAAATCTTTGGCTAGGCGTCCGAAACTCAGTAGTACGTTTTTTTACTCCGGGACTTCGTCAAAATTCTGACTGCATGTCCGCGAACAGGTTTCTACCCACATCAATCCCCATCACCAAAATCGATGATTAACTCGTCAAAACAGACCCCAAAGGCGCAAGGGGCACCACCACTATGTGTAAGGCCACCTGCACCTCCGGAATGGTGTTTTGATGGGTCCTTGATGTGTGAGGGCGCTTCGGCGGGCAACGTGGTGCGCGTCGCCAACTGAGCAGCGGTTTGGGGTGCTGCACTTTGACTAACGTAGCGGGAGCTACGGTTGTCCAAATCGTGCACGGTATGGTGCGTTGGAGAGCTCATGACTAGCCTGACAAATGTTTGGATCATGTCCATGTCCAAAAACCAAATGAAAAACCGCGTTATTCCCTTCGCAAAAGTGACTGTCTCACATTTGTCTTCAACTGCCAGAAACATAGCGTGGGGCGATCAGAAAGCTCACGCTTAGACTCAGAACCACCCACACAGAACATAGCCATGAGCACGGAAGACCCATCGGGCCATGTTGGAACCACACCACGGTTTCTGACAGGAAGGGTGGCTGCCGTTCCTCAAGGGGAAGAAACCGGAGGATACAAAAGAGGTTGATGTCCAAGCAACTCCAACCAGCCGGGACCATCCAATGATGGGGGAGTGGCTGATGCACAATCAGCCAAGTCGGACAATGAGTCCAAAGTGCCGGCAGTGGTGGAGCTAAATGAGGAGGCGGAGAAGAAAGCCACATCTCCACGGTCCCCAAGAGAGGGGAGCAGGCCACTGGTATGAATGACGCCGCGAGTGGGAAAAAGCAACAGCAACCTTGAAGAAAATGTGAAAGGAGGACAACAAAGCATAACGATGCCTCCATGGGTATCTGGACCGGGTTTGCTCGAGCGTTCTTTGCGCAAGAGGAGCCTGAGACCGTAAAGGAGGCATTGCACCAGAAGGATGGGGCTATGTGGGAGGGAGTTATGAAACATGAGCTCGCCTCCCACAAGGAGATTGGTACTCGGGAGCTGATTGAAAGGCTGGAGGGTGAGAAAATCATCGGATCCAAGTGGATTCTCAAAAGGAAGCTCACCAAGGAGGGTAAGGTGGAGCAATACAAGGCGCGGCTGGTGGCAAAGGTATACACCCAGCAGAAGCGTGAGCACTACAACAAAAGCTTTGCACGGATGACAAATCCTCGATCCGCACCATCGTCTCTGTGGTGGTAGCGTGTGACTACGAAGTCAACCAAATGGACATGAAAACCGCGTTCCTCAATGGTGAGCTGGGCAAGGAGGTCCTCATGGATGTGTTGGAGGAGGTGGACCCGCGGTTGGGAAAGGTGTGCCAGCTTCGCAGGGCGCTCTATGGACTGAAGGAATCATTACTCATGTGGTACCTGAAAACAGACAGCTTTATGGCAAGCTTGGCTTCAAGCGCTGTGAGGCCAGTCACAACGTGTACATACGGAAGCAGCCGGGGTTGCATCAGAACGTTGTTCTACATGTGGATGACATGATTCTTGAGTCATTGGACATGGAAGAGTTGGTAAACCTGAAGCAGTAGCTAGGAGGTTGGATAAGAATGACTGACATGGACAAGCACGAGTACTATCTTGGCGTTGCCATCAAGATGGACCGCAAGGCATGCACGTTGGGGGTGGGGCAAGAAAATTACGTGAAAGAGGTGCTCCGCCACTACAACATGACCACAACGTTTAATTTGAGCTCAAGCATGTGACCAAACACCGATGAGGAGAAGGAGGAGATGGTAGGCCTACCGTACCAGTCCACGGTCGGCAACATTATGTATGACATGGTGGCAACACGACCTGACCTGGCCTTTGTGGAAGACCAAGTGAGCCGCCATGTTGCTGGCCTGGGGCCGCTGCATTGGCAAGCAGTGAAGTGGATCCTCCGCTACCTCAAGGCCATGAAACAGTCCTGACTCGTGTTTGGAGGGGAAGCATGTGACCACTCCCTTGAGTTGCTAGGTTTCGCCGATGCTGACTCGGCTGGTGATGTGGTTGAAAGAAAATCAACGTTGGGGTTGGGGTACGTGTTTGTGCTTGATGGTACAGCCATTTCATAGACAAGCATAAAGCAAGACTGTGTGGTACTGTCTAGCACCAAAGAGGAGTAAATCACACTTGTGGAAGCTGCAAAGGAGGTAATGTGGCTACGACGGCCACTGAAGGCGATCGGGGTGCCGCAGAGAAAGCCGACCTTGTTCAACGTTGAAAACATGAGCACCATCCGTCTCACCCAGAACCAGGTACTGCATAGGAGAACCAAGCATATCAAGATTCGCCATCACTATGTTGAGACTTGGAGGAATATGGAGATGCGGATATTTTGCATTGTGGTACAAAGCGCATGCTTGCAGATGCAGTGACCAAGGTGGAGTCCAAGGACAGGCACAACGTGAGCTTCATGGAGCTTAGTATGCACTGTGAGGCCTAAAACACCACAGGTTGCAAGGACATGGCATCAAGGTTGCGGTGCAAGGAGGAGATTATTTACAGTGTGTGCCCCTTGCCATAAGTTCCATTAATTGTATTCCCTGGTTTGACCATTATGGAGTGATTTAACAACTGATATGATTTGATTTTTGGATTCTTGGATTTTTCCATGCAATAGTGATCACTGAATCACTCAGTTTGAGTGTGTATTCTGAAATTTAGCCAAGCCCAAAGTTTTGGTTGTTGATGGGTAGAATCTTGTATCCGTCATTGGTGACGGAATACTCCATTACTGGTGATCCAGGGTCAACTCCTTCAGGCTCCAAATGTACTAGGGCCACAAAGGATGTCACTAGGGAGACCTCATTGACCAGGATAAACTCCTCCTTGACTTCTGGACCAGAGAAGGGAGCTTCAACAGGTCACCGTCGAAGCACCTCCCTTGGCCTAGCAAGCAAGGCATGGTGGACGGCTCCACCAAGTGTTACTTCGATGGCCGTAGCAGGGGCTCTACTGCTCCAAATGGGACATCTTTGGATTCATTGGAAAGATAAGATCACAGGATACATGGATATGATGTTATTCTACTATTCAAAGTAACAAAGCTGTGTTTTGTTTCAGTTCTCCTGAATGCAATGGGTTTATGTCCACTCCTAGTCAGTGATCCTTATGCTCCACACTCTTCACTATTAGTGTCCATTGGCTCCTCCAAACACTGGTAGCGTAAAAAAGTAAGGGCTAGGCATCCTTGAGGGTTCCTCCACACCCACTAGTGCCAAAAGCGAGAGCCAAGGCGATGAACAGTGTGAATCAGTATCACTCTGCACGTAGTCGGCTCATTGGAGGGTACCTATCATCTCCTGGTTCCAGCAGGAAGGAGATTTTTTTTGGCATTACAAGGTGTTCCAAAGGTGATGGACCTGCCCATTTTCGTCCTTGAGCCTAAGAAGATAGGCCATGTATAAATTTTCCATGGAGAAGAACATTATTGACATCAGTTTGGTGAAGCTCACAGGCATGCTAAGCCACCAGGCCCAGCATGACCCTGGATGTGATCATTCAAACAACGGGTATGAATGCGTCAGTGTAGTCAATGCTTCAACCTGCACAAACTCCTTTCCTGTCAAGCAGGCCTTGTACTAATCCATTGAATCTGGCTTGAACTTCCTGCAAAGAACCCACTTGGCATGAACAGCCTTGCAACTTGGTGGGACGTCCACAGTCTTGTAGACTCAATGATGAACAAGAGCCTGATGCTCCTCCCCAGGGATTAGCCACCCGCATACCACAAAAGCAACAAAAGAGCATGCAAGAAGAAACAATGCCACATTGGCCACGAGCGTATGTATCAAACATGTCTATCCTTCATGTCTAGGGTTCACCGTAATGGAAAATCACATAATTTTGGTCAGCAACAGACATGTCTGGCTTAGTGAGATATGATTTTCCCCCATGCTTGAACCACCATCATCGGCAATCATGTGTAGCCTGTGCCACAGGAGTTCTTGTGCACCAAGTTGAATCGCTGATACATCATCATGAATTCCATATGCGTATTGTCATTAGTCAGCTTCCTGCAGAGTTATGCACGAGAGCGAATTCAAGAGGTCACTTGCATAGTTACGGGTGTAGTCTCTCACAATGGTGCAAGGGAATAAGACCAAGAGTGAGCAGGGGTGTGGGGTGACCCCCACTATGAGCACCATGCAAAAGGCTTGTGGCAGTTCATGAAATTTTGAGCGATAAGAAGTTGAAGCAAGATTGTTCCTAGGAGAGAAAAGAAGAGCACACTAGAGAGCGTGTAGCTTGCTTGTGCATCATGCACGTAAGGGCCATGCCACATGGGGGTCAAGCCTCACCATTCCGTACATACCGAGGGTGGCTACTCACCAAAACACATGTTTAATCTGGCACGGTGACCCTCTTAAGGATCAATTCCCGGGTTCACAATGCAACTCCCCCATGACCCACAGACTAAGGCATTCTAAAGTGTCCAAGGTCGTGCCTCAGCCACGAGAAAAACCAAAAAGTCTGTAGCAAAGGTCACAAACATTTTAAGTGACCATAGGTCACATCAGTGGAGTGTGTGGCTGCCTTCTGAAGACAAACAAATCATCAGTGGTTCTATCAATCTTGTGTGACAGGACTCCAGCTGCAGCCTTGGAATTCAATCTCCTATACATGTGTGTGTGTGTGTGTGTGTGTGTGTGTGTGTG
>SZWC01004644.1:141070-155387 GCA_023375785.1 Penium margaritaceum
TTTGTGTGTGTGTGTGTGTGTGTGTGTGTGTGTGTGTGTGTGTGTGTGTGTGTGTGTGTGTGTGTGTTTGTGCATGTTGAACAAGGTGAGAGGGTGTTCCAGGTGTGAAGGGCCACCAACTGACCACAAACATAATCACTCACTCATGACCCACAGCCACAGAATCCACATGCCACAGCATGATAGCACAAAAGGAGCACTGAAACAGAATCCAGTGTTAGTGGACAAAGAGAGGTAGAGTGAACGAGGTTCATTCAGGATCATGAGGGGATGTAAGACCAAAAACTTGTGCTTCACGGGTTAAAACATTTCTATTGAATGCCTTTGAGAGAAAATCAGCTCGTATGACCGTGCATCCATCAATACGACTCAAACAATGATGACAGCAATTCATTCATGCACGACGCGGTGATTTTCATTCATGTGCTTTGTGTGAAGGTGGTGCATGCCATAATTCACATCAATGGCCTTTGTGCTTTGGTTTCTGCAGTGATGGACACTTTCAATTGCCGTAGGAGGCAGCACAACCGGATAGCCTCACACATATCTGCACTGAGTGCAACATACTTGGCCTCGCTCAAGCTCTGTACAATGTAGCCCTTTTTTTGCCTTTCCAAGACAGGGTTGTCCCGTCAATCAAGAAGGAAAAACCCATTCCAACAAGAAGCATCTGAATCGAATGACAAATGTGCCTCGTCACATTCAGTAAAGCCATCAACGATGACTGAGAGCTGTGCTCTGAAGTAAAACCCTATGCACATTGTAAAAAACACATAGCAGATAACACAAAGGGTAGCCTCGAGGTAGCTGTCTCTTGGGAACTGAGAGAGCTGGGACAGAAAGAGCATGGGTGGCACTAGCAAGGTACATCAGGGAGAGCATGACGTGCAAGAAGGATGTGGCATTGAACTCCTCCCCCACATAGCTTCGACACATCAATTGAATTCAGTAGTGACTGTGCTGCTGATGTCATCATTGTCAAGGCCGTGGGTACAGCGGGGATTAAGGGCATCAAGTGCTCCTCCACACTGTGCATGTAGGTGGCCTGGTGAACATGCAGTGTTCTCCACTGGCGTTCACGTTCAAGATCCATGCTTCAAAAGACAAGAGATGGACCGAGGCCCTTCATTTCGCAAGTAGTTTGTGAAAGCCCCTTGACAGAATAGACAGCTACGGAACTGGGGGAGGAAATGAGGCGATCATCAACATAGGGTAGGATGGCCACGAGAGGAGCCAAAGGTGTTCTGAGAAACAAAGATGTGTCAACTGTGCTTTGAAAAAACCCACATTTCTATAGATTGGAGGTGATAACATGGTTCTAACAGTGTGGTGATTACTTGAGGCCATAGAGGACCTTGAGCAAGTGCCACAACTTTTCAGTGCTATAAGTGAAGCCAGGTGGTTGAATTATGAAAATCTCCTTGTAAAGCCGTCCATTGAGGAAGGCATTGTTGATTTCCATATGTTCCAGCTCCCAGTTGTGTTGGGAAACCACACTGAGAAGGGCCTGAGCTCGACTGTAGTGAAAAATTTCATCTAAGTCTAAACAAGGGATCTGAGAGAAACCTTTGGAGTTGAGTCATGCCTTGTACGGCTCTAGTCAGTTGTTGGGCTTTAGCTTACACCAGCTTGGAAGAGATTACCTTCCGACCCGGTGGGAGTTTCACCAGTTCAAACACCCCATGTTCTGTCAGCGCCTCTAGCTCCTCATGCATGGTCTTCTTCCAGAGGGGGGAGTCGGTAGCATCTTGGGCCTCACAAACAGTAATGGGTTTAAGAGGCAACAGGGACAGTCCAGCGGCAGCAAAACAAGAGGCGACATAACCTGCAACTGACATGTCAAGAGGGCGCTCAATGAATGAATTCTGCAGAGCTGTGCTAGGCTACATGACAGACACGGTTGGATGAGGGAAGGCTTCGAAAGAGAGTTCAGGCTCCCCAGAGGTTGTGACATGCTGGGGAGCAGTGGGGACCTATGCAGTGGAGGGAGCTGAGTCATGGGACCAGAGGATCCAGAGGAGGATGTCCGAGAAGGCATGGTGGATGCGCAAATCTGAGAAGGTAGAGCATGCAGGCATCCACCGTAGACATATGGCAATGCAATGAGCAGCTCAGAGGTGGTTTGCACGGAGAGGGGCATCGGAAGAGGAGAAAATGAAAGACTAGAAAATGTAGGGAAAGGAACGGGGAAAGCTGTGAAGTATGCAACAACAGTCTTGGAAGGGGAGGACAACCAGGGAGAGGATGCACAAGGAGACGTAGTAGGTGTGGAGGAAGTAAAGCCACCAGGGACATTGGCAGCAGGAGACGAGGAATGAATCTCAGTATCCGGGGAAAAGGGTTGGTCTAGTGTGACCCAATCATAGGAGGAAATAGGAACATTTCATCCCTCAATCCGAGAGAGCGAGGCAAGAGCGGAAGGAGAAACAATACCAGATAGGTAGAACTTGAACACATCCTTGAAGAACAGGGAAACATGTGACTCAATGACCTGGAAAAAGGTAGGATCCTAAAAGCCCCAAGCCTTTGAGAAGGAAGACACACAGATGGCCGCGAGGAGACAAATTCCCCTCACGATGGTCATTGAGAAACCAGGCAGTAGCAAAGGAGTCCCTGGAACGGGCAAGACGTAGGTCTCCACATCGTCTGGTCCAATGCTGAAAGGGAGTGAGGTGACAAGGGAGAGACCAATGGGAAACATGATTCCACACCCACGTCATACAGGACATTGCCTCAAAGGTCAAGAGAGGGGACTGACCAGACACAGTGAGAAGAGAGCGGATACCATGGGAAACTGTGCACTTCCCGCAGACAGACACATTGTATTGTTGCGGTGTGCACAGAGCTGATGGCTCCATATACACACAAAAATACTCAAGAAAGCAAGAGATGGATCCAAAGAACTCCCCATCACGGTCTCAGTGAAACAAGCAATGTTGGTATTGACAGGCTCATTTGGCATATGGAAGCTAGGACTCAAGAATGTCAATGACATCCATTTTGTGACAACAAGCAAGAACCTAGCGGTCACGAGAGAAGACATCAGTCAAGCGCAGGACATAATGACCCATTCCACCAAGGAAATTCTATGGAAGGGGGTCCATCATGTTTCCATGGAAAAGATCAAGCAGGTGCATAGCTATGGACTCGTCTGTGTTGAATGCTGAGCAATGTGTTTTACTTCAAGCACAGTCAAGGCAGTCAGCAGTGCAGGGGAGAGAGAACGTCGTGGCAATGGAGGTGGTATGAATATGACAAAGATGATGACACAGGAGATGCATGTTGTCGGGAAGTAAACAGGGGGCAACGCAGACCAGATGGGAGGCAGCAGAAAATGAGGATGAGGATAGAGGGATGCAAAATAGGCTGTTACAATAAAACTCACGGAGAAAAACTCACTGAAAGAGCAGATGGAGACGGTACCTGTACCATGGCTAGACACAAAATCCATGCCCAGGCACACATAGAATGTCAGGCAAGAACAGGTCCCCACCAGGACCAAAGAAACAAAAAACACCAATGCCTTGGACATGCAGAAACATTCCAGAAACCATTCCGACAAATCGAATGAGGTCAACAGGACAAAAGATGAGTGGGAAGATGTCATGCGGTATGCGGCCTTTGAATCCAGAATTGAGGAGCCACTGAACACCCGAGTAGAGGACAACATGAGACACACAGTAACTCTGCTAGATAGAGGGGCAAGAAGATATGATGAAACACCTAGAAGACGAGGGAATGTCAAGGAATGACAGTCCTTAATCCACTGACTTTCATCAGGCAAACATCCCAGAATGACCCCAAATAATTCACCACGAAGGGCTACATTCAACTTACAGAAAGAAGTACGAGAGAGGCCCGTTACACCCCACACCTCCTTGATCACAGATGAAGGATCTCACTGCGATGACGTTGTACAACAAGCTTGTTGTCATGGCAAAAGTCAAGATGACACTTGCTGGACCTGGGATCAGAGGAGTGGCCTCCAGCACAAGACCAAGGTGGCTCGGTGTAGTGCAAAGAGTGGGGCCTGTAGTAGGAAGGACCGGTGGCAGGAGGCACTCAGCCCCAGGAGACTGCTGCTTTGGACTCATGATGGTGTTGTAGATAGTAGTAGAAGACAAGGAAAATCTGGAGGCTCAAGAAGACTCAATGGTGGTGACGGTAGTGGCTGTAGTGATGCTGACACGGGTGCGTGTCCAATGGGCATGCATGGAGGATCCAGGATGGGAGTCTTCACTTGGGGCCACATACTTAGGAGGAGAGTGTCCCGAGGCTCCTCAGTTCCACGGCCCCACAGCCCTGGCCACTGATACAACCCAATGCCCTGTGTGGAGTGTGCTGTCTCAGTGTGAGTGATAGAGGTGGTCACAGAAGAGACCATGGTTTTAGCAGATGTAGAGCATGAGGTGGTCACAGCGGCCATGGTGGTGTGGTGAAGATGTTTTTTTTAGGGTGAAATAGCTCAGATACCCATAAACGCAAAGTGTGACTCTCATCCGCCTGTCGTTGGGAAGAAAAGCAATGATCCGCCCGTAGTTTGGAAGAAAAGCAACCATCCGCCCATCGCTCTCCAGGAAAGCAACCATCCACCCATGGTACTTTCACTTATCAAGGACTAGCGGAACCTGCGTCATATGTGTTGCACATTGGGCACGCTGTTACTTTTTTTTTCTTTTCTTGTGAACTCGATTTTCATGTTTCGTTTCTGCAGTCCGTACAATGAGCCGCTGCATGGCCTTCAATGCGACTCTACATGTGTACACATACATACTAAAACAATTGGTTCGACGATCCGCTCGATCACGAACGGAAGGGGTATCTGCTTTTCCTTAAGAATAGAGCTCTTCCCGTGGCTTTGAGGATGCTTCTTGTATGCCATGATGACGTTATGTACACACGTCAACAATACGATGAATGAAACACGGCCCACATGCGCAGATGCCAGCCTGCCTCCCAAACCTGGATGTGCACAAACGGAGGCGCTCCAGTCAGCTCCGTCCCCTGTCGCACGAATGTATTGTATGCGAATTGGCTGCATAACCCGTCCACGTACGTTGTAATGGTCCCTGACATGCATTGGTGGAAGTCAGTTTCAGCGTGAGCATGGACGGTGGGTAGGGACCGTCCCCTCCCCTCCCCCCCCCTCCCCTAATGTTCATTTCATTTCGGCTTCTCCGGTGCAGAGCCGCGACGATGCCAGGGATTGGTGTGTTTGTGGTGGAGCGCGAACATGGCACTCTCTCTCCTGATCAAGCAAGGTGAGTTGAATTGCAGGGTACCTGAGGAATACATTGTGTTTAGAAAAAGCCAATGTACCCATTCTTGGCGCAATGGCGCCCTAGGCCCGGGGCAGTGCCCGGAGGGCGGAGGCTCGTGCCTCCGCCCGACCGGTGCGTAGAGATTCCACAAGGTCGCCCACTCGCCCACCCCTCTCATGTGCCGAGGCACTGCATCCTACAACTACCGCGCTCTCACATCCGGTAGGCCTACTTACACGATGACGGGCAAGCTCCGCCGGCCAGGGTGGCTTGCCCGTGGCGTCTCAGTTTCGCGTGCCACGGGCGATACCTCCGCGTCATATTGCCTCGCTGGCAACAGGCATGACAACTCTGTCTGGTCCTTCAGACCCAAGGCGGCGCAACTATGGATGGCTGAGCCCACCGACGGTGGCGGGGTGGTGCCCCACTGGCGTGGATGTGGTGCCGCCGGCTGCCCTACCTGCTGAGCTGATGCCCGCTGCACTACCCGCTGCACTACCCGCTGCACGACTTGCGGCACCACCCACTGGACGAACTGCGGCACCAGCCACTGCAGGCGCCGCTGCGGCACCTGCTGCATGACCCGCTGTATCACCGGCTGCACCCCCCGCGGCACCACACGTTGTACGACCCGCTGCACGACCCGCTCGACCACCCTCTGCATGACCCGCTGCACGACCCGCTACACCACCCGCTGCACCACCTGCTGGACGTCCTGCTACACCACCGGCTGCACCACCCGCTGCACCACACATTGTACGTCCCGCTCCACCACCCGCTACACGACCCACTGCATCACCATCACCCGTTGCACCACCACCTCAGCAACGTGCCTATCGACCTCCCGACCACGGAGTTCTTCCAGCGTCGGTTCCAGCTTAGCCCCAGAGTTTGGCACACCACGTTTTCAACCGTGAATCAGGTGCCAAAGAAGAACTCTTCTTCTGGCTGAACAGAGATCGGGACTATGAGGACTGGGAAAGACGGTTGGAAGATGAAACTGCGGAGAACATGCGGATGTTTTGGATGGATCCAAGCTCCCCGGACCAGACCAAGGCTCCACCTTGCACACAGTCTTGGGCAAGGCACTATGTTCTCTTTCCTAGTGACTCCACTGGTAATATGTTTCTCCCGGTTTTCTTCCTTCTTTGTACATCATGTGGCCTCGCATGTCCGCTCTAGAGGATGTGCGGTCTTCATACTTGTTTATGCAGATGTTGTCGTATGTCGTTTCCTACTTGGTGTTTCTGCACAGTTTCCAATCCGCTAAGACATGAACTGAATGCTTGCCAAACTATCTGTCCTGTCGTTTTGCAGGTACATCAGACAGTTCCCCCGACGGCACAACCAAGGAAAGAAAAGACAAAAGATGACCAGATCATGGAGGGCAAAAAGTTCGGCAACATGGTTGCCTACATGGCGGCAATTGAGGACCACGGGGTAGCAAACCGCTTCGACCTTTAGTGGGTGCACAGCGAGCCTAGACGGATCGACGTACGCTACGTGGGGGCTGTGAGACGTGGCTGCACGTTGAACGTACTTGCGCTTGTATCTTTGAAGCTGGGGGCGGTGAAATTGTCCCATGTCAGAGAAGGCCACAGCTGTACCATTGGCCATGGGAGCCCCACCCAAACCACCAGGTGGATTGCATGGCACATATTGTCGCGAATGGTGCAGGATCCGACAACACCTCCGGCCACGCTGAGAGCCATCATCAATGAAGCCGCCGGGATTCAGGGGGCCAACTGTACGCTCTACCAAGATCACTGGCCCAGGCCCAACTCATGCGCGCAAAGGTGAAATCATGGGCTATGTTTCCAGTGCTGTGTCAAGAGGTATGTTCTGACGCCGGTCTTGCATTGCTCTTCACCTGTGTTCTTCCTTTCCTATTTCAAAGTTTGACAGATTACTTATGTGGGCATGTAGCTGAAATGCGTTGATCCAGCAACGCATGCAATGGCAGAGATGGATGCACATAACAAGTTCAAGTGGGCATTTGTGGTGCTTGGGGCCACCCGCCTTGGTGGGGAATACTCGAGGAGGATCATGACAATGGATGGCACCTTCCGGAAGAATGGCCACAAGCAAGTGATGCTAGTCGCGCAATTTTTTTACGTGAACGACCATGCATGCCCCATGGCCTAGGCACTAGTGTCTAGTGAGAACGAGGAAACGTGGTTGTGGTTCTGCTAGAATTTGGCACGAGCTTATCCCACAATGTGTTCTGCAAGTGCAGTCATTGTGTCAGACAGAGAAGCTGGCCTGGCAAAGGCTCTGGTAAGACACTTGCTGGGCGCTACCCACGGTTATTGTGCCTGGCATCTGCGGCAAAACATCCAGGAGAAGTTTGGCGAGAAGGCAGCCTACTGGGCCTGGAAGTGTGCACAGGCCCTGACCCACGAGCAGTTTCACCGAGCGTCACGTCACCTGCGGGCAATCTGCAAACGTGCAGCGAAGTACCTCATCCCAGGACGAGACGAGCAGGGTGGCATACCTCTACATAAGTGGACGTCATACATGTGCCCTGTTCCTAGGGGGGGAAACATCATCAACAACGCTTCAGAGTCATTGAACGCCCGTCTGAAGTCCCTCAAGAAGCTATACCCCTTCTACTGCTTCCTGCAATTGTACTACTTTGTACAAGGCATCATGGCACAGCGCCACGAGCAGATAGCCCACTACAACAAGACTCTTGCCCTGGCTCCCGTGAAACGCCTGCTTCACAGTTCTGCAGTTGCACGTGACTACGACGTCATGATGGAGGGGCCGTCCATGGCAACGGTTTGTGGCCTAACGAACATCCGCCGGCACGTGGATCTCACCATGGGAAGTTGTGAGTGTCATCTGTGGCACGAGTTCGGCCAGCCATGCCAGCATGCCTGTGCCCTCATGATGGAGGTGGGTGAAGACCCGACTGCGCACGTGAGCCGCAGGCAGACAGTGAGGTACTGGTGCCTCACCTTCGGCAACCCCATGCCCTCACTCTCTGCCTCTGGACTCTATCCACATGCACCGTCTGGCTAGGGGCAACCAGGGCCGCGGCGGGGCTGTGGTCGTCCCAGGAGTGCCCGCATGGAGCGTGCGCCGCTCCAAAAATGAAACTTCATCTAACCAAAGTGTGGTCGTAAGGGTCACACAAAGAAGAGGTATACCAACCCTGCTGCACCTCAGCCTCACGAAGCAGCAGCAGTGCTAAGAGCAGAGCGTGAAGCAGCAGAAGCAGGAGCAGGTGCACGTGCAGAGAGAGAAGAAGGGGCAGGGAGAGAAGAAGGGGCAGCAACCGACGACAGTGATGCGTCGGACTATGACCCTGAAGCAGACCCCAGGGGGTCCTTGACAGACGAGGAGGTGGGTGAGGCAGCCGCAGACGACTTCGACAACAACGTGTCTGACAGTGGCAGTGAGGACTCCCTGGGGTATGCGGCGGAGCCAGAGAACTGACTGCTCACTCAGGAAAAGCACGAAGCTGAAGGTACCAGACTCATGGAGGAGTATGGTGCACTAGAACATGATGCAGACAGTGACGAAGGAGAAGAGGCGGCAGAAGACGATGCAAGAGCAGAGCACGTGGATGATGAAGCAGAGGAAGAGGTGGAGAGCTACGCAGGAAGAGGCATGGATACACTTGAGATTTAAGGTGAGATTTTCCCCTACTCATGTCCGAAGGTTCATGTGCACGTCTTCAATTCCTTTAAAAGCCATGAACACTCTTCTAACAACAATGTCATGTCACTGTGTGGGGGTAAAGTGGAGTGTTTCTTGGCCGCAGGCCAAGTCTGAAAGCACACCCAAGTCCTCGGCGAACGGTGTACTCCGCATGGGCAGTGGGTGGCTAGAATCTCTGATGACCAAGCTAGTGTGCTTGTGTGCGGGGTGGTTGTGAATCCTAGGCCATTGTCTCCTTTGAAAAGTGGTCTCATTTTCAGTCAAAAACCTTCCCAAATCCACGTTCATGGTATGGTAAATGAAAGTGCAGACTTGCGTGAACCTTAACTTGTCGCAGTAGTCTATGAAGGAAAACATGTACTTTACTCTAGTGACAAAGAGGTGCCCCATGTTTCATTACAAAGTATAAAAGCATGGAACAAAGGCATTTGTGCTTCTCTAAAACATTTCCACCAAGTATCAATGGAGTGCACGCCGTCCACAACAACACTACCTATGGTCACCTCATTTCTATGTGGAGCTGGCACATGTTACTTGCTGTCAAGGTTGCAGACAGAATGGAGGCGTTTAGAGGCCAGCACATGCCCTGAACCCTTTGAAATGGGTGCTCTATCAGATTATACACTAGAAGAAGTGTTCTATGATGCTCTTGAAGAAGTTGACGATGGGTTGGACATGAATCCCGATCGTACACAGGCTTCTGGCAGTTCTGTGTACTTGTGCCCCATGTGTGACATCATTGGTTGGATGCACACGCTACCCCCACAAGTGCAGTTGTGGATAGTGAACGGCAAGTCTGGTCCTTATGAGTAATGTTTAGGCTGAATAAACCAGAATTGCAAACGTCATCCAAACCTTTGGTTAAAATCATCATTGAAATGGTGGAACACTGGGATTGGTGCTATTGATGCTTGCCATCTCAGAAGACACCAGGCACATGAGAATAATAAACTATGGGAACATACATGGCCTACCGGGTACACGAAGTATGCAATGATTGTTGCTTATAACAGTCCTACCCAGTTAAGTCTCAATGGATACTACAAACGTTCGTATGCACAGAATTCCAACAGTCACAATCGCCATGTCCAAAGTTGTTTGTCAATGAGACATAGATCCATTGTGTTTCATGTTCTACAACACTTCTTCCATAGAAATGTGAGGAACCTGACATATGCGTGTGAAATCAGACTGCAAAACAACGAGAACACCCTGCAGTTGAGGTATGAAATGTCATGATGAAATAAGCAATGTACCCGGTCCTACACGGGCCTACATGGTCATAGTCTGGCGCACCATAGAGGATCCGGATGGACCCAGGGCTGACAGTGTGGTGGGCACCACATAGGACGGCAATGTGGCAGCTTCACACACATGATGTGGCACATGTCGAGTGGATCACTTGGAGGGGGCCCCAAGTTCTTGGAGTCCCAGAGACTCTTGATGTTGTTCCATGCAACCCATGCATCAAACTGATCCATACAAGGGTGTGGAGGAAGGATTTCTCCCCATGGACCAAACTGAGGAGCATCCGGACCTCCATCCTACAATTGGAGTGGTGGCATGGGACGACATCGGAGCTTCAGCGGATCCGAGGAAGACATGTTTCCACGTGAAAACTGTGCCAATGCAGGACATGTACAAAATGCCGAAGTCATGACTTATAAAGTTTAGAAGGAGCTGTGGTTTATAATTGAAACGCGTCTGGTACATTCTTTGTTCTGTCAAAAGCTTCCCGGTCTACAATCTTGCACACCACAGTAGGTCCGGATGGACCCATGGCTGCCAGTGAGGCGGGCACCATGCAGGACGGCGATGCGGCGGTTTCACACCTATGAGCCAGCACATATTGTATGGATCAGCAGGACATGGGCCGAGACCATTTGAGTCCCACATGCGCTTGATGTTAACCCACCGGACCCACGCATCATACAGGTCCATGTGGCAGGCATCGTTGACATCTCCCGCCCATTTCTCCAACGGCGGCAATGGACGACCCTTCAGCGACAAGTGGTGCGAGGACGCCATGGCCGGGTATCAAATTCAATGTAATGAACGTCAACTTGCAATTTCTGGGCACTTAAAGAATGAACTGCAACTTTCAGCTCGGTTTATGCTTCACTTGGGCTTCTGCACGTTTTTGACTACGTCACATCAAATGTGGACGTTGTCGTCAGCGAGCTGGCAGTTGGCATGCTGTCTTGTCAGTGACGATGACGAGGACCTGCTCGGCTGTCACTAGCAGCGTGATGCCATTTGTTGGCAACATATCCGATGACACGTGTGTAATGCCTTTACGCACGCATAGCGTTCATGCAAATGGTGCACAAATTTGCAATATTTTACGTCAAACTTAGGCTCAACACAACATGGTTTATGCACAGATATTTGTAACAAGCTGCATCTTCCAAACCTCCACTGGTGGTTTGGACATGTACCGGCGCTTGGGCATATGGGTTCCGCTCCGTCACTATTCACGTGTGAACGAATAGTGCATGGGCTACGGAGATGTTAATTTCAGTCAATTCCTGGATGGGTAATTTTTTTTTGAAATCGTGGAGGGCTAGTTGCTTTCTCACTTCGCGCTGATACCTGCGTTATTTCCTGTGGTCCATTGATAACTGCGTTACATCGTACGCGACTTTGGCATACCAGCTATATAGTTCCGAAAACTGGGTATATCGTGACCGAACCCTTTTCTTTATGGTTGTTTCACCAGTGCGTGAGACGAGAGTTTGTCAACTCATAGAGAGCACCAATTCCAGGAGGGAAATAAGGCAGCACATGCTCAAAGGCAAGAAGCTCAAGCTCTGTAGCTGGGACATGGAGAAACAGGTCAGAAAGTGGAAAGATAAGTTGACAGCTGACCTGGCGCTGCCTTGCCCAAGTGGCGAAGCAGTCAATGGGTGTGTGCCCAGTAAGCATGAGCTGAATCATCTTTTTGAATATGTATTTGGTTGAAGTGCACAGTCAGTGCACTTTGGGAAGCGTGCCCAGTGCTTGTCTTGCGACGACGCATGAGGGTATAGGCCTCCACAGGGTTAGCAGGTAATGAATCGTGTAGTGTCAGCATTATGTGTACCAAACTCATGTTGAGGTTGTCAGGCTCCACCAGGATGAGGGCACGCACAGCACAAGCAGCCTCAACAGATCTGGAGGGAAATGAAATAGAAGTAGACGAGTCCACTGGGGAGTAATGCTCCCATAGAAGCATATGTTGAGCCCATGAGCTGAAGTGCGTCTCCTAAGAGGAGGAAGGTTTTGTGGTGTAATAATGGGTTTGCTGAGGCTGAGAGGATCAATGTGTGAGGAAAGTGCTGGAACATGACCAGGTTGCTCTTGGAGATCTGCTGCAGAGGATGGTGCAGGATCCGTCGCACTGTCTAGGATGGCCTGAGATATCTGTGAGGCTGGTGGCTGCATTTCTGGGAGTTAGTTTTGGGAAAATCATCAGCACTGCACACGTAGCAATCAATTTCACTTTCTCTGACCTCTTCCAGGCAGCAAATTTCATCACGTTAGTAGTAAAAAGAGAGCATGTGCACCCACGACTGCTCGTCTGTGTGATCACATGGGGGAGAGGCCCAAAAATCAGTGTCTGGGGCGGAAGGCTCCCTTTCACCCTCCCTTGCCAAAGTATGCAGTGAGTTGAGAGTGTAGTTATATGCATCTTATTTGGAGGGCGGGGAAGACATCATGACAGGTGGAGAGTAGCAGGGTACAAGGAAGGTCAAGAAAACAAAGGGCCCAGTGACGGTGTGGGTTGGCTGCTGTAGGGATGCTGATGTAGGGACTGTTAGAATCCAAATGGGCACTGGAAATGGCCAATGCACCGTCAGGCTGCTAGTATAGAGGTTCCAAGCTGGAAGAGAGAAGAAGCGGACAATGAAGACGCCGCTGCCCAGAGAGGACCAAGAATGGCCACAGCAGCTGATTATTCAAAGGATGTCATTGCTGCAGTGTAGGAGCACTGAGTTTGAGGTGCCACAATGGCTAGAGGTGGATGACAATGTCTGCTGCTTTGGCAGAGAAGAGGCTGATATGGTCGATGGCAGCAGAAAGGAGGCTGCTGTTACCAATGCTAGTACGGCAGCATGAGCTGCATCGTGGATAGGACTGCCAAGATTCTGCTGCCCAAAGGGGAACGAGAATGGGCATAAAAGAAGATGCTGCAGAGGATACGGCTGTTATAGTGTGGGAGCGTTGAGATGGAGGTGCCGAGATGGCTAGGAGCAGAAGAAAGAAGTCTGTTTCTCCGGCAAACATACACTTCGTCCCAGGCCTTATCACTTCCATGGCCAAAACATAGCGCCGCACGGGTACAATTTTCATTTCCACAAGCTTTCATCACAACACCAACACCGTATTGCCATTGCACAGCCTAGACGAGGCCCCAAGTTTGAATGGCTGAATTTGGCACACATAAATGCAGACACAGTTGGCGGTAGCACGAAGCAGGATGCTGCCATCAATGTTCTAGTGGCAGTGTGAGAGGCAATGCGGACAGGACTACCAAGATGGTGGATATCACGGCTGATGGGGCAACAAGATTCCACCATGAGAATTAGTTGATGGGGTCCAAAAACTCAACATGGGCAAAGAGGAAATGATGGGTGGAGAAGGCAGATGCTAATTCAAGACATTGCTATGGTTCCCTCAATAGACGCTGCTTCTTGAGTGTGGCGGAGCTGCAAGATGTGGTGAGCCAAAGAATGGGATCCAGGACCATAAAAGGTCATTGTGCGTGAGCCTAGAGTGTTTTCCCTTCTTGTTCTGATACCAGTAGTTGCTCACAATGGTGCAAGGGCATGAGATAAAAAGTGAGCAGGGATGTGGGATGAGAGCGCCATGGACAAGGCGATTAGTCAAATTTTGAGCAGCAGGAAAGTGAAGTAAGACTGTTCCTAGGAGAGCAAAGAAGAGCACACTAGATAGTGTGCACCTCGCTTGTGCATGACACACGACAAGGCCAAGCCAACACCCGGGGGGCGAGCCCGACCACTTGGTACACACCAAGGGCGGATAGTCACCAATGCACAAAAGAAATTCTGCAAGGTGCCCCCCTAAGGATCAGTACCCAGGTTCAGAATGCAACTCCCCAAGAATCCACATGCACTCTTGAGACAGACCAAGGCAACCTAAGCTGTCTGAGGTCATGTCTCTGCAAGAAGAAAAAACCAAAAATTCAAGAGAAAAAGGTCACAAAGATGCTAGGTGACCATGGTCACATCAACTGTACGCGTAGCTGCTGTTCAGATACAAACAAGTCTTCAGTGATTCTCTCAATCTTGTGTGACAGGACTGCAGTATCAGCCATGGCACTCAATCTCACGTTCACGTGTGTGTGTGTGTGTGTGTGTGTGTGTGTGTGTGTGTGTGTGTGTGTGTGT
>SZWC01004645.1:16977-27308 GCA_023375785.1 Penium margaritaceum
TTGGGAAGCCTATGTATTGACTAGAAAGGACAAATAACTTCAATACGTAGTGGCACGGTGTGGCTAATATGCACACCAAACAACCAAACTAGGCATATGTCATTGATCATGACCACATGATTTCAATATGGGTGGTCAACGTTGACCAACCAAATCACGAGTCACAAATGGTCAGGACAGGAAACAATGCTAGGGGAATATCGGTTCTCAACTACCAAGTACAACAACCTTCATTCAATAGTATCACGGTGTCGCTACCATGTACAATGACCGACCAAAGTAGGCATATGTACTGCCTTTGACCAAAGAAATCCACTCTGTGTGGTCAACGTTGACAACTCATAATACGAGTCAAAAATGGTCAGAGGGGGAAACAATGGTTTGGGAACACACAGTATCACATAGCAAGCACAAGGGGCTTTAATACGTTGTGGCACGGTGTGGTTACCATGCACGATGACCAACCAAAGTAGGCATATGTCACTGACCATGACCAAATAATGTCACTAAGTGTTGTAAACTTTGACAACTCACAACAAGAGTCACAAATGGTCAAGGTGGAAGGTAATGGTTTGTGAATACTAATTATCTATTATCAAGTACAAATACCTTCAATATGTAGTGGCACAATGTAGCTTCAATGCACAGTGACCAACCAAAGTATGCATATGTCACTAACCATGACGACCAAATTTCACTTCATGTGGTCAACGTTGAAAACGCATAACATGAGTCACAAATGGTCAGAGGGGAAATCAATGGATTGGGAAGCTTATGTATTGGCTAAAAAGGACAAAGAACTTCAATACGTAGTGGCACGGTTGCTCATATGCACACCAAACAATCAAGGTAGGCATATGTCAATGATCATGACCAGAGAATTCCAATATGGGTGGTCAACGTTGACCAACCATAACACGAGTCACAAACGGCCAGAAGAGGAAATAATTCTATGAGAACATCGGTTCTCAACTACCATGTACAATGACCTTGAGTCAGTAGTAGCGCGTTGTGGCTACCATGCACAATGACCGACCAAAATACGCATATTTACTGCCTTTGACCAAAGAAATCCGCTGTGTGTGGTCCACGTTGACAACTCATAATATGAGTCACATTTGGTCTGCGGGGGAAACAATGGTTTGGGAACACCACGTATCACATAGCAAGCACAAGGGACTTCAATACGTTGTGGCACGCTGTGCGGACCATCCATGATGAACAACCAAAGTAGGCATATGTCACTGACCATAACCAAATAATGTCACCAAGTGTGGTAAACTTTGACAACTCACAACACGAGTCACAAATGGTCAGGGTGGAAGGTAATGGTTTGTGAATACTAGTTATCTACTAGCAAGTTCAAATACCTTCAATATGTAGTGGCACAATGTGGCTTCAATGCACAGTGACCACCCAAAGTATGCATATGTCACTGACCATAACCAAATAATGTCCCCAAGTGTGGTAAACTTTGACAACTCACAACACGAGTCACAAATGGTCAGGGTGGAAGGTAATGGTTTGTGAATACTAGTTATCTACTAGCAAGTTCAAATACCTTCAATATGTAGTGGCACAATGTGGCTTCAATGCACATTGACCATCCAAAGTATGCATATGTCACTGACCACGACGAAAGAATTTCAGTTCATGTGGTCAACATTGAAAACGCATAACACGAGTCCCAAATGGTCACAGGGGAAAACAATGGGTTGGGAACACTAGTTATCCACTAGGAAGTACAAAGACCTTCAACAAGCAGTGGCACGGTATGGCTAGTGTGCACGATGACCAACCAAAGGATGCATACGTCACTCACTACGACAGAATAAGTCCAC
The DNA here is from genome assembly GCA_023375785.1 of Penium margaritaceum. Classification (NCBI taxonomy): domain Eukaryota; kingdom Viridiplantae; phylum Streptophyta; class Zygnematophyceae; order Desmidiales; family Peniaceae; genus Penium; species Penium margaritaceum. The sequence continues at coordinate 18,819 of SZWC01004645.1, forward strand.
TAGGCGTGGTCAACATTGACAACTCATAACACGAGTAAAAAATGGTCAGAGGGAGAAAATGGTTTAGGAAGCCTATCTATTGACTAGAAAGGACAAAGAACTTCAATACGCAGTGGCACGGTGTGCCTAATATGCACACCAAACAACCAAACTAGGCATATGTCACTGATCATGACCACATAATTTCAATATGGGTTGTCAACATTGACCAATCATAACACAAGTCACAAATGGTCAGGACAGGAAACAATGCTATGGGAATATCGGTTCTCAATTACCAAGTACAACGACCTTCAGTCAGTAGAAGCACAGTGTGGCTACCATGTACAATGACCAACCAAAGCAGGCATATGTACTGCCTTTGACCAAAGAAATCCGCTGTGTGTGGTCAACATTGACAACTCGTAATACGAGTCACAAATGGTTAGAGGGGGAAACAATTGTTTGGGGACACCACGTATCACATAGCAAGCACAAGGGGCTTCAATACGTTGTGGCACGGTGTGGAGACCATGCACGATGACCAACCAAAGTAGGCATATGTCACTGACCATGACTAAATAATGTCACCAAGTGTGGTAAACTTTGACAACTCACACCACGAGTCACAAATGGTCAGGGTGGAAGGTAATGGTTTGTGAATACTAGTTATCTACTAGCAAGTACAAACACCTTCAATATGTAGTGGTACAATGTGGCTTCAATGCACAGTGACCAACCAAAGTATGCATATGTCACTGAACATAACAAAACAATTTCACTTCATGTGGTCAACGTTGAAAACGCATAACATGAGTCACAAATGGTCAGAGGGGAAAGCAATGGATTTCAAACATTAGTTATCAACTAGGAAGTACAAAGACCATAAACAAGCAGTGGCACTGTATGGCTAGCGTGCACAGTGACCAACGAAAGGATGCATACGTCACTGACTACGACCGAATAAGTCCACAATGTGTGGTCAACATTGACAACTCATAACACGAGTCACAGATGGTCAGAGGGAGATAAAATGGATTGGGAGACCTATGTATTGACCAGAAAGGACAAAGACCTTCAATACATAGTGGCACAGTGTGGCTCATATGCACACCAAACAACCAAACTATGCATATGTCATTGATCATGACCACATAATTTCAATATGGGTGGTCAACGTTGACCAACCATAACACGAGTCACAAACAGTCAGGACAGGAAACAATGCTAGGGGAATATCGGTTCTCAACTACCAAGTACAACGACCTTCATTCAGTAGTAGCACGGTGTGGCTACCATGTACAATGACCGACCAAAGGAGGCATATGTATTGCCTTTGACCAAAGAAATCCGCTGTGGGTGGTCAACGTTGACAACTCATAATACGAGTCACAAATGGTCAGAGGAAGAAACAATGGTCTGGGAACACAGAGCATCACATTGCAAGCACAAGGGGCTTCAATACGCTATGGCACAATGTGGTTACCATGCACGATGACCAACCAAAGTAGGCATATGTCACTGACCATGACCAAATAATGTCACTAAGTGTGGTAAACGTTGACAACTCACAACACGAGTCACAAATGGCCAGGGTGGAAGGTAATGGTTTGTGAATACTAGTTATCTACTAGCAAGTACAAATACCTTCAATGTGTAGTGGCACAATGTGGCTTCAATGCACAGTGACCAACCAAAGTATGCATATGTCACTAACCATGACGAAAAAATATCACTTCATGTGGTCAACGTTGAAAACACATAACACGACTTACAAATGGTCAGAGGGGAAAACAATGGATTCGAAAGCCTATGTAATGGCTAAAAAGGACAAAGAACTTCAATACGTAGTGGCACGGTGCGACTAATATGCACACCAAACAATCAAATTAGGCATATGTCACTGATCATGACTATAGAATTTCAATATGGGTGGTGAACGTTGACCAACCATAACACGATTCACAAACGGTCTGGAGAAGAAACAATGCTATGAGAATATCGGTTCTCACCTACCAAGTAGAATGACCAACCAAAGTAGGCGTCAGTAGTAGCGCGGTGTGGCTACCATGCACAATGACCGACCAAAGTAGGCATATTTACTGCCTTTGACCAATGACATCCGCTGTGTGTTGTCAACGTTGACAACTCATAATACGGGTCACAAATGGTCAAAGGGGGACACAATGGGTTGGGAACACCACGTATCACATAGCAAGCACAAGGGGCTCCAATACGTTGTGGCACGGTGTGGGGACCATACATGATGACCAACCAAAGTAGGCATATGTCACTGGCCATGACCAAATAGTGTCACTAAGTGTGGTAAACTTTGACAACTCACAACACGAGTCACAAATGGTCAGGGTGGAAGGTAATGGGTTGTGAATACTAGTTATCTACTAGCAAGTATAAATACCTTCAATATGTAGTGGCACAATGTGGCTTCAATGCATAGTGACCACCCAAAGTATGCATATGTCACTGACCATGAAGAAAGAATTTCACTTCATGTGGTCAATGTTGAAAATGCAAAACATGAGTCACAAATTGTCAGAGGGGAAAACAATGGGTTGGGAACACTATTTATCAAGTAGCAAGTACAAAGACCGTCAACAAGCAGTGGCACGGTATGGCTAGCGTGCACAATGACCAACCAAATGATGCATACGTCACTGACTACGACCGAATAAGTCCACTATGTGTGGTCAACATTGACAACTCATAACACGAGTTACAAATGGTCAAAGGATGAGAAAATGGTTTTAGAAGCCTATGTATTGACTAGAAAGGACAAAGAACTTCAATACGTAGTAGCACGGTGTGGCTAATATGCACACCATATAACCAAACTAGGCATATGTCACTGATCATGACCACATAATTTCAATATGGGTGGTCAACGTTGACCAACCATAACACGAGTCACAAACGGTCAGGACAGGAAACAACGCTATGGGAATATCGATTATCAACTACCAAGTACAACGACCTTCGTTCAATAGTAGCACAGTGTGGCTACCATGTACAATGACCGACCAATATAGGCATATGTATTGCCTTTGACCAAACACATCCGCTGTGTGTGGTCAATATTGACAACTCATAATACGAGTCACAAATGGTCAGAGGGGGAAACAATGGTTTGGGAACACCAAGTATCACATAGCAAGCACAAGGGGTTTCAATACGTTGTGGCACGGTGTGGAGACCATGCACGATGACCAACCAAAGTAGGCATATGGCACTGACCATGACCAAATAATGTCACTAAGTGTGGTAAACTTTGACAACTCACAACACGAGTCACAACTGGTCAGGGTGGAAGGTAATAGTTTGTGAATACTAGTTATCTACTAGCAAGTACAAATACCTTCAATATGTAGTGGCACAATGTGGCTTCAATGCATAGTGACCACCCAAAGTATGCATATGTCACTGACCATGACCAAGTAATGTCACTAAGTGTGGTAAACTTTGACAACTCACAACACGAGTCACAAATGGTCAGGGTGGAAGGTAATGGTTTGTGAATACTAGTTATCTACTAGCAAGTACAAATACCTTCAATATGTAGTGGCAAAATGTGGCTTCAAAGCACAGTGACTAGCCAAAATATGCATATGTCACTAAACATGACGAAAGAATTTCACTTCATGTGGTCAACGTTGAAAACGCATAACACAAGTCACAAATGAACAGAGGGGAAAACAATGAATTGGGAACACTAGTTATCAACTAGGAGGTACAAAGACCTTCAACAAGCAGTGGCACCATATGGCTAGCGTGCATAATGACCAACCAAAGGATGCATACGTCACTGACTGCGACCGAATAAGTCCAATATGTGTGGTCAACATTGACAACTCATAACACGAGTCACAAATGGTTAGAGGGGGAGAAAATGGTTTGGGAAGCCTATGTATTGACTAGAAAGGACCAAGAACTTAAATACGCAGTGGCACGGTGTGGATAATATGCACACCAAACAACCAAACTAGGCATATGTCACTGATCATGACCACATTATTTCAATATGGGTGGTCAACGTTGACCAACCATAACACGAGTCACAAACGGTCAGGACATGAAACAATGCTATGGGAACATCAGTTCTAAACTACCAAGTACGATGACCTTCAGTCAGTAGTAACACGGTGTGGCTACCATGCACAATGACCGACCAAAGTAGGCATATGTACTGTCTTTGACCAAAGAAATCCGCTGTGTGTGGTAAACGTTGACAACTCATAATACGAGTCATTCATGGTCAGAGGGGGAAACAATGGTTTGGGAACACCAAGTATCACATAGCAAGCACGAGGAGCTTCAATACGTTGTGGCACGGTGTGGAGACCATGCACGATGACCAACCAAAGTAGGCATATGTCACTGACCATGACCAAATAATGTGACTGTGGTAAACTTTGACAACTCACAACACTAGTCACAAATGGTCATGATGGAAGGTAATGGTTTGTGAATACTAGTTATCTACTAGCAAGTAAAAATACCTTCAATATGTAGTGGCAAAATGTGGTTTCAATGCACAGTGACCAACCAAAGTATGCATATGTCACTAACCATGACGAACAAACTTCACTTCATGTGGTCAACGTTGAAAACACATAACACGAGTCACAAATGGTCAGAGGGGAAAACAATGGATTTGTAAGCCTATGTAATGGCTAGGAAGGACAAAGAACTTCAAAACGTAGTCGCACGGTGTGGCTAATATGCACACCAAACAGTCAAACTAGGCATCTGTCACTGATCATGACCAGAGAATTTCAATATGGGTGGTGAATGTTGACCAACCATAACACGACTCACAGACGGTCTGGAGAGGAAACAATGTTATGAGAATATCGGGTCTCAACTACCAAGTAGAATGACCAACCAAAGTAGGCGTCAGTAGTAGCGCGGTGTGGCTACCATGCACAATGACCGACCAAAGTAGGCATATTAACTGCCTTTGACCAATGAAATCCGCTGTGTGTTGTCCACGTTGACAACTCATAATACGATTCACAAATGGTTAGAGGGGGGCACAATGGTTTGGAAACACCACGTATCACATAGCAAGCACACGGGGCTTCAATACGTTATGGCACGGTGTGGGGACCATGCATGATGACCAACCAAATTAGGCATATGTCACTGGCCATGACCAAATAGTGTCACTAAGTGTGGTAAACTTTGACAACTCACAACACGAGTCACAACTGGTCAGGGTGGAAGGTAATGGTTTGTGAATACTACTTATCTACTAGCAAGTATAAATACCTTCAATATGTAGTGGCACTATGTGGCTTCAATGCATAGTGACCACCCAAAGTATGCATATGTCACTGACCATGACGAAAGAATTTCACTTCATGTGGTCAACGTTGAAAACGCATAACATGAGTCACAAATTGTCAGAACGGGAAAACAATGGGGTGGGAACACTAGATATCAAGTAGCAAGTACAAATACCATCAACAAGCAGTGGCACGGTATGGCTAGCGTGCACAGTGACCAACCAAAGGATGCATATGTCACTGACTACGACCGAATAAGTCCACTATGTGTGGTCAACATTGACAACTCATAACACGAGTCACAAATGGTCAAATGGATAGAAAATGGTTTGGGAAGCCTATGTTTTGACTAGAAAGGACAAAGAAGTTCAATACGTAGTGGCACGGTGTGGCTAATATGCACACCAAACAACCAAACTAGGCATATGTCACTGATCATGACCACATAATTTCAATATGGGTGGTCAACGTTGACCAACCATAACANAGTCACAAATGGTCAGAGGGGGAAACAATGGTTTGGGAACACCAGGTATCACATGGCAAGCACAAGGGGCTTCAATATGTTGTGGCACGGTGTGGAGACCATGCACGATGACCAACCAAAGTAGGAATATGTCACTGACCATGACCAAGTAATGTCACTAAGTGTGGTAAACTTTGACAACTCACAACACGAGTCACAAATGGTCAGGGTGGAAGGTAATGGTTTTTGAATACTAGTTATCTACTAGCAAGTAAAAATACCTTCAAAATGTAGTGGCACAATGTGGCTTTAATGCACAATGACCATCCAAAGTATGCATATGTCACTGACCATGACGAAAGAATTTCACTTCATGTGGTCAACATTGAAATTGCATAACACGAGTCCCAAATGGTCACACGGGAAAGCAATGGGTTGGGAACACTAGTTATCAACTAGGAAGTACAAAGACCTTCAACAAGCAGTGGCACGATATGGCTAGCGTGCACAGTGACCAACCAAAGGATGCATACGTCACTCACTACGTCAGAATAAGTCCACAAGGCGTGGTCAACATTGACAACTCATAACACGAGTCAAAAATGGTCAGAGGGAGAAAATGGTTTGGGAAGCCTATGTATTGACTAGAAAGGACAAAGAACTTCAATACGTAGTGGCACGGTGTGGCTAATATGCACACCAAACAATCAAACTAGGCATATGTCACTGATCATGACTAGAAAATTTCAATATGGGTGGTGAACGTTGACCAACCATAACACGATTCACAAACGGTTTGGAGAGGAAACAATGCTATGAGAATATCGGTTCTCAACTACCAAGTAGAATGACCAAACAAAGTAGGCGTTAGTAGTAGCGCGGTGTGGCTACCATGCACAATGACCGACCAAAGTAGGCATACTTACTGCCTTTGACCAATGAAATCCGCTGTGTGTCGTCCACGTTGACAACTCATAATACGAGTCACAAATGGTCAGAGGGGGACACAATGGTTTGGGAACACCACGTATCACATAGCAAGCACAAGGGGCTTCAATACGTTGTGGCACGGTGTGGGGACCATGCATGATGACCAACCAAAGTAGGCATATGTCATTGGCCATGACCAAATAGTGTCACTAAGTGTGGTAAACTTTGACAACTCACAACACGAGTCACAAATGGTCAAGGTGGAAGGTAATGGTTTGTGAATACTAGTTATCTACTAGCAAGTACAAATACCTTCAATATGTAGTGGCACAATGTGGCTTCAATGCATAGTGACCACCCAAAGTATGCATATGTCACTGACCATGATGAAAGAATTTCACTTCATGTGGTCAACTTTGAAAACGCATAACATGAGTCACAAATTGTCAGAGGGGAAAACAATGGGTTGGGAACACTAGTTATCAAGTAGCAAGTACAAAGACCGTCAACAAGCAGTGGCACGGTATGGCTAGCGTGCATAGTGACCAACCAAAGGATGCATACGTCACTGACTACGACCGAATAAGTCCACTATGTGTGGTCAACATTGACAACTCATAACACGAGTCACAACTGGTCAAAGGATGAGAAAATGGTTTTTGAAGCCTATGTATTGACTAGAAAGGACAAAGAACTTCAATACGTAGTGGCACGGTGTGGCTAATATGCACACCATATAACCAAACTAGGCATATGTCACTGATCATGACCACATAATTTCAATATGGGTGGTCAACGTTGACCAACCATAACACGAGTCACAAACGGTCAGGACGGGAAACAATGCTATGGGAATATCGGTTCTCAACTACCAAGTACAACGACCTTCATTCAATAGTAGCACAATGTGGCTACCATGTACAATGACCGACCAATGTAGGCATATGTACTGCCTTTGACCAAACAGATCCGCTGTGTGTGGTCAATGTTGACAACTCATAATACGAGTCACAAATGGTCAGAGGGGGAAACAATGGTTTGGGAACACCAAGTATCACATAGCAAGCACAAGGGGTTTCAATACGTTGTGGCACGGTGTGGAGACCATGCACGATGACCAACCAAAGTAGGCATATGGCACTGACCATGACCAAATAATGTCACTAAGTGTGGTAAAGTTTGACAACTCACAACACGAGTCACAAATGGTCAGGGTGGAAGGTAATGGGTTGTGAATACTAGTTATCTACTAGCAAGTACAAATACCTTCAATATGTAGTGGCACAATGTGGCTTCAAAGCACAGTGACTAGCCAAAGTATGCATATGTCACTGAACATGACGAAAGAATTTCACTTCATGTGGTCAACGTTGAAAACGCATAACACAAGTCACAAATGGTCAGAGGGGAAAACAATGAATTGGGAACACTAGTTATCAACTAGGAGGTACAAAGACCTTCAACAAGCAGTGGCACCATATGGCTAGCGTGCATAGTGACCAACCAAAGGATGCACACGTCATTGACTGCGACCGAATAAGTCCAATATGTGTGGTCAACATTGACAACTCATAACACGAGTCACAAATGGTCAGAGGGGGAGAAAATGGTTTGGGAAGCCTATGTATTGACTAGAAAGGACAAAGAACTTCAATACGTAGTGGCACGGTGTGGCTAATATGCACACCAAACAACCAAACTAGGCATATGTCACTGATCATGACCACATAATTTCAATATGGGTGGTCAACGTTGACCAACCATAACACGAGTCACAAACGGTCAGGACAGGAAACAATGCTATGGGAATAT
>SZWC01004645.1:49506-70344 GCA_023375785.1 Penium margaritaceum
TTCTTTGCCTTCGCTTGGAGGCATGGTTCACACAATGCACACCCTTCGCCATGCTTCATGGTGCACCCTTCCATTCCGCGGACTACCTCTTGCTCTTGCATCTTTTGCAGCGTGCTGTTGGCCACGTGGCCAAATCGCCGGTGCCACAGCTCAGCATCAGTGTCCTTGGTTGATATGGCGGCCACGGAGGTCGCCGGTGGTGCATCTTTCGGCTCCGGTGCCACTGTCTTGGTGGCACATGCGAGTCCCTCATCCGACGCCTTGGTGACTTTAGTTTGAAGCACGTAGAGGCCGTCGACTCTTGGAACTTGAAGCATGAGGTCGTCTTTGGTGTACAAAATCTGGATGTCCTCATTTTTTAGGGCCACCGCTTCCTTGTTGGTGAACACCACTGTCATGTTGTTGTCGGTGATTTGTGAGACGGACAGCAAGTTGGCTGCAAAGGAGGGTATGTACACCACCTTTTGAAGGTTGACTGCCCTCTCCGCACCATTCACGTTGAACGTGATCACCTTGTCCCCTTTGCCCATGGCTTGGACGACGCCACTGTTTGCACACTTGATGCGCATGACAGATTCGGCCATGGAGACAAATATACCATTCTCTTTTGATGAGTGGTGGTTGGTGCCCGTGTCAAGGGCAAATGCCCCCGGCCTAAGGATCGCTTTGCCCTTCATGGGCAGCCCCCTAGCCATCATGTTGGTGAGCTCCTTCTTCTCCTTTCCACCTTTGTTCCCGCCTTCTCTCTTGGGACTATGACAGTCCCTAGCCCAGTGCCCAGCCTTGCCACAGTTGTGACAGTTGCCAAGCTTCTTGGAACTCTTGCCGCCACCATTGCCTTTCCCTCCACCGCCACCGCTTCCGCTGTTGCCTTGACTGGAGCGAGAGNGCCGCATGCGTCGTCATGGTCGCATCGGCTGGTGCTATCTCGGTCCCTTTTAGGATGTCAAGGTAGCCACGCACGTTCATGACAATCTCAAACTGCCATTTCCACAAGGGAAAACCTGTCCCTGTGAATTTGGACATACCCGCCTCAAGGCGGGTTGCAGTCGGATCCGCCATTTCTTGCGGTTGCTCGTCTTTTCTGCTTCGCTGCTACTCTGCTTCGTTGAGGCCGATGAGGCTGATGAGGCTGCTGACTGTGACCGTTGACAAAGGTGCAGTTGGTTCCGTTGCATACCCCTCTCGCCGATGATCGCCTAAGGCGATGGTGCCGTCGTAAGAGAACGGACTCGGGGTCGTACCACCTTCTAAAAAGGGGTAGAGCCTAATCCTGCTAGGGCTCGAGGGTCTTGTCCAACATGGACACAGCGATTCCTCATCCCCTAGTCCGCCACGCACCCTACCTGAAGAAGCCGATGGAGCCAATGGAGCAGATGGAGCCGTCCGATGGTCGTGTCCCTGTTGTACCTGTGCGCCCTGCAAGACCACGCGCTAGTCGGTCTTGGAAGCGTGCCTTAGAACCAGAAGTGTGGGCCCATAACCCTTTGTCAATGCGCCGGATAGCAATGGTCTAGAAAACGGGTCATGACATGAGAGGCCGCCAACCGCTCTTGGTATTGCAACCAATATAACATATCACCCTCGAACGAGGGATCCACACTTTAGGTTCGTTTGGTTTGTAACCTCACGATGTCCGCATGTTGGTCTTTAGTGTCTACCTTTGGTTGGACACTCTGTGAGGAGTCTCAAAGGCAAGAACTATAAATGGATGCATGCAAGGTATAGGCTTTTATACTTGCAGAGCTTTGCTAAAGCTTCTGCTTGTAGTGGCTCCACTGGAGACAACCTCAACCTACATTCCTACCTGGCGCGTCCTTAGACTGCCAAGTGTCATCCTCAAGGCAGGCTCTAGTCAGCTTCCTAGAAGCTTCCTGTCCCAGTTTTGGCCACAAAGAAAATTGCGGCCATCGCGGGGTTTGAACCCACGACCTCTGGTTTGAGACTCCGGTGCCTAATCAACCAAGCCAAAAAGGTATGGTTCATATGATGAGGCACAGGGGACATACCCATTATGGGCAGTGGATTCCTGGCCCATCTCTGAACAGACCAAGGGGACATACTCCATAGAGCAGTGCATGCCTTGTCTGTATGTGTAGCTAGCCAGCTAGGCAGTGGACAAGGTGCATACTATCTCAACATGCATATGTCACAGACCATGACGAGAGAATTTCACTTCATGTGGTCGATGCTGAAAATGCATAACACGAGTCACAAATGGTTAGAGGGGAAAACAATGGGTTGGGAACATTATTTATCAAGTAGCAAGTACAAAGACGTTCAACAAGCAGTGGCATGGTATGGCTAGCGTGCACAGTGACCAACCAAAGGATGCATACGTCACTGACTACGACCGAAAAAGTCCACTATGTGTGGTCAACACTCACAACTCATAACACGAGTCACAAATGGTCAGAGGGAGAGAAAATTGTTTGAGAAGCCTATGTATTGACTAGAAAGAACAAAGAACTTCAACACGTAGTGGCACGGTGTGGCTAATATGCACACCAAACAACCAAACTAGGCATATGCCACTGATCATGACCACATAATTTCAATATGGGTGGTCAACGTTGACCAACCATAACACGAATCACAAACCGATAGGACAGGAAACAATGCTATGGGAATATCGGTTCTCACCTACCAAGTACAACGACCTTCACTCAGTAGTAGCACGGTGTGGCTGCCATGCACAATGACGGACCAAAGTAGGCATATGTTCTGCCTTTGACCAAAGAAATCCGCTATGTGTGGTCAACGTAGAAACCTCATAATACGAGTCACAAATGGTCAGAGGGGGAAACAATGGTTTGAAAACACCAAGTATCACATAGCAAGCACAAGGGGCTTCAAGACAATGTGGCACGGTATGGAGACCATGCACGATGACCAACCAAAGTAGGCATGTGTCACTGACCATGACCAAGTAATGTTACTGAGTGTGGTAAACTTTGACAACTCACAACACGAGTCACAAATGGTCAGGGTGGAAGGTAATGGTTTGTGAATACTAGTTATCTACTAGCAAGTATAAATACCTTCAATTTGTAGTGGCACAATGTGGCTTTTATGCAGAGTGACCAACCAAAGTATGCATATATCACTAACCATGACGAACAAACTTCACTTCATGTGGTCAACGTTGAAAACGCATAACACGAGTCACAAATGGTCAGATGGGAAAACAATGGATTGGGAAGCCTATGTATTGGCTAGAAAGGACAAAGAACTTCAATACGTAGTAGCAGGGTGTGGCTAATATGCACACCAAACAATCAAACTAGGCATATGTCACTGATCATGACCAGAGAGTTTCAATATGGGTGGTCAACGTTGAACAACCATAACACAATTCAAAAACGGTCAGGAGACGAAACAATGCTATGAGAATATCGGTTCTCAACTACCAAGTAGAATGACGGACCAAAGTAGGCGTCAGTAGTAGCGCGGTGTGGCTACCATGCACAATGACCGACCAAAGTAGGCATATATACTGCCTTTGACCAAAGAAATCCGCTGTGTGTGGTCCACGTTGACAACTCATAATACGAGTCACGAATGGTCAGATGGGGACACAATTGTTTGGGAACACCACGTATCACATAGCAAGCACAAGGGGCTTTAATACGTTGTGGCACGGTGTGTGGACCATGCATGATGACCAACCAAATTAGGCATATGTCACTGACCATGACCAAATAATGTCACTAAGTGTGGTAAACTTTGACAACTAACAACACGAGTCACAAATGGCCAGGGTGGAAGGTAATGGTTTGTGAATACTAGTTATCTACTAGCAAGTACAAATACATTCAATATGTAGTGGCACAACGTGGCTTCAATGCACAGTGACCACCCAAAGTATGCATATGTCACTGACCATGACGAAAGAATTTCACTTCATGTGGTCAACGTTGGAAACGCATAACACGAGTCACAAATGGTCAGAGGGGAAAACAAGGGGTTGGGAACACTAGTTATCAAGTAGCAAGTACGAAGACCTTCAACAAGGAGTGGCACGGTATGGCTAGCGTGTACAGTGACCAACCAAAGGATGCATACATCACTGACTACGACCGAATAAGTCCACTATGTGTGGTCAATATTGACAACTCATAACACGAGTCAAAAATGGTCAGAGGGAGAGAAAATTGTTTGGAAAGCTTATGTATTGACTAGAAAGGAGAAAGAACTTCAATACGTAGTGGCACAAGGTGGCTAATTGCATACCAAACAACCAAACTAGGCATATGTCTCTGATCATCACCACATAATTTCAGTATGGGTGGTCAACGTTGACCAACCATATCACGAGTCAAAAAATGGTCAGGACAGGAAACAATGCTATGGGAATATTGGTTCTCAACTTCCAAGTACAATGACCTTCATGCAATAGTAGCACGGTGTGGCTTCCATGTACAATGACCGACCAATGTAGGCATAAGTACTGCCTTTGACCACTGAAATCCGCTGTGTTTGGTCAACGTTGACAACTCATAATACGAGTCACAAATGGTCAGAGGGGGAAACAGTGGTTTGAGAACACTAAGTATCACATAGCAAGCACAAGGGGTTTCAATACGTTGTGGCACGGTGTGGAGACCATGCACGATGACCAACCAAAGTAGGCATATGGCCCTGACCATGACCAAATAATGTCACTAAGTGTGGTAAACTTTGACAACTCACAACACGAGTCACAAATGGTCAGGGTGGAAGGTAATGGTTTGTTAATATTAGTTATCTACTAGCAAGTACAAATACCTTCAATATCTAGTGGCACAACGTTCCTTCAATGCATAGTGACCAGCCAAAGTATGCATATGTCACTGAACATGACGAAAGAATTTCACTTCATGTCGTCAACGTTCAAAACGCGTAATGCTAGTCACAACTGGTCAGAGGGGAAAACAATGGATTGGAAACACTAGCTATCAACTAGGAAGTACAATGACCTTCAACAAGCAGTGGCACGGTATGGCTAGCATGCACAGTGACCAACCAAAGGATGCATACGTCACTGAAAACGACCAAATAAGTCCAATATGTGTGGTCAACATTGACAACTCATAACACGAGTAAAAAATGGTCAGAGGGAGAGAAAATGGTTTGGGAAGCCTATGCATTGACTAGAAAGGACAAAGAACTTCAATACGTAGTGACACGGTGTGGCTAATATGCACACCAAACAACCAAACGAGGCATATGTCACTGATCATGACCACATAAGTTCAATATGGGTGGTCAACGTTGACCAACCATAACACGATTCACAAACGGTCAGGACAGGAAACAATGCTATGCGAATATCGGTTCTCAACTACCAAGTACAACGACCTTCATTCAATAGTAACAGTGTGGCTACCATGTACAATGACCGACCAAAGTAGGCACATGTACTACCTTTTACCAAAGAAATCCGCAGTGTGTGGTCAACGTTGACAACTCATAATACGAGTCACAAATGGTCAGAGGGGGAAACAATTGTTTGAGAACACCAAGTATCACATTGCAAGCACAAGGGGCTTCAATACGTTGTGGCCAGTGTGGAGACCATGCACGATGACCAGCCAAAGTAGGCATATGTCACTCACCTTGACCAAACAATGTCACTAAGTGTGGTAAAGTTTGACAACACACAACGCGAGTCACAAATGGTCAGGGTGGAAGGTAATGGTTTGTGAATACTAGTTCTATACTAGAAAGTACGAATACATTCAATATGTAGTGGCACAATGTGGCCTCAATGCACAGTGACCAACCAAAGTATGCATATGTCACTGAACATGACGAAAGAATTTCACTTCATGTGGTCAACATTGAAAACGCATCACACAAGTCACAAATGGTCAGAGGAGAAAACAATGGATTGGGAACACTAGTTATCAACTAGGAAGTACAAAGACCTTCAACAAGCAGTGGCACGGTATGGCTAGCATGCACAGTGACAGACCAAAGGATGCATACATCACTGACTACGACCGAATAAGTCCACTATGTGTGGTCAACATTGACAACTCATAACACGAGTAACAAATGGTCAGAGGGAGAGACAATGGTTTGGGAAGCATATGTATTGACTAGAAAGGACAAAGAACTTCAATACGTAGTAGCATGGTGTGGCTAATATGCACACCAAACAACCAAACAAGGCATATGTCACTGATCATGACCACATAATTTCAATATGGATGGTCAATGTTGACCAACCATAACACAAGTCACAAACGGGCAGGACAGGAAACAATGCTATGGGAATATCGCCTCTCAACTACCAAGTACAACAACCTCCAGTCAGTAGTAGCATGGTGTGGCTACCATGCACTATGACCGACCAAAGTACGCATATGTACTGCCTTTGACCAAAGAAATCCGCTGTATGTGGTAAACGTTGACAACTCATAATACAAGTCATAAATGGTCAGAGGGGGAAACAATGGTTTGGGAACACCAAGTATCACATAGCAAGCACAAGAAGCTTCAATACGTTGTGGCATGGTGTGGAGACCATGCACGATGACCAACCAAAGTAGGCATATGTCACTGACCATGACCAAGTAATGTCACTAAGTGTGGTAATCTTTGACAACTCACAACACGAGTCACAAATGGTCAGGGTGAAAGGTAATGGTTTGTGACTACTAGTTATCTACTGGAAAGTACAAATACCTTCAATGTGTAGTGGCACAATGTGGCTTCAATGCACAGTGACCAACCAAAGTATGCATATGTCACTAACCATGATGAACAAATTTCACTTCATGTGCTCAACGTTGAAAGCGCATAACACGAGTCACAAATGGTCAGAGGGGAAAACAATGGATTGGGAAGCCTATGTATTGGCTAGAAAAGCCAAACAACTTCAATACGTAGTGGCACGGTGTGGCTAATATGCACACCAAACAATCAAACTAGGCATATGTCACTGATCATGACCAGAGAATTTCAACATGGGTGGTCAACGTTGACCAACCATAACACGAGTCACGAACGGTCAGGAGAGGAAACAATGCTATGAGAATATTGGTTCTCAGCTACCAAGTACAATGACCTTCAGTCAGTAGTAGCGTGGTGTGGCTACCATGCACAATGACCGACCAAAGTAGGCATATGTACTGCCTTTGACCAAAGAAATCCGCTGTGTGTGGTCAACGTTGACAACTCATAATACGAGTCACAAATGGTCAGAGGGGGAAACAATGGTTTGGGAACACCANGAAAAGCCAAACAACTTCAATACGTAGTGGCACGGTGTGGCTAATATGCACACCAAACAATCAAACTAGGCATATGTCACTGATCATGACCAGAGAATTTCAACATGGGTGGTCAACGTTGACCAACCATAACACGAGTCACGAACGGTCAGGAGAGGAAACAATGCTATGAGAATATTGGTTCTCAGCTACCAAGTACAATGACCTTCAGTCAGTAGTAGCGTGGTGTGGCTACCATGCACAATGACCGACCAAAGTAGGCATATTCAATGCCATTTACCAAAGAAATCCGTTGTGTGTGGTCCGTGTTGACAACTCATAATACGAGTCACAAATGGTCAGAGGGGGAAACAATGGTTTGGGAACACCACATATCACATAGCAAGCACAAGGGGCTTCAGAACGTTGTGGCACGGTGTGGGGATCATGCATGATGACCAACCAAAGTAGGCATATGTCACTGACCATGACCAAATAATGTCACTAGGTGTGGTAAACTTTGACAGCTCACAACACGAGTCACAAATGGCCAGGGTCGAAGGTAGTGGTTTGTGAATACTAGTTATCTACTAGCAAGTACAAATACCTTTCATAAGTAGTGGCACAATGTGGCTTCAATGCACATGACCACCCAAGGTATGCATATGTCACAGACCATGACGAAAGAATTTCACTTCATGATGTCAATGCTGAAAACGCATAACACGAGTCACAAATGGTCTGAGGGAAAAACAATGGGTTTTGAACATTAGTTATCAACTAGCAAGTACAAAGACCTTCAACAAGCTGTGGCATTGTATGGATAGCATGCACAGTGACCAACCAAAGGATGCATACGTCACTGACTACGACCAAAAAAGTCCACTATGTGTGGTCAACATTGACAACTCATAACACGAGTCACAAATGGTCAGAGGGAAAGAAAATGGTTTGGGAAGCCTATGTATTGACTAGAAAGAACAAAGAACTTCAATACGTAGTGGCACGAGGTGGCTAATATGCACACCAAATAACCAAACTAGGCATATGCCACTGATCATGACCACATAACTTCAATATGGGTGGTCAATGTTGACCAACCATAACACGAGTCACAAACGGGTAGGAAAGGAAACAATGCTATGGGGATATCAGTTCTCAACTACCAAGTACAACGACCTCCAGTCAGTAGTAGCACGGTGTGGCTACCATGCACAATGACCGACCAAAGTAGGCATATGTACTGCCTTTGACCAAAGAAATCCGCTGTGTGAGGTCAACGTAGAAAACTCATAATACGAGTCACAAATGGTCAGAGGGGGAAACAATGGTTTGGGAACACCAAGTATCACATAGCAAGCACAAGGGGCTTCAAGACATTGTGGCACGGTGTGGAGACCATGCACGATGACCAACCATAGTAGGCATATGTCACTGACCATGACCAAATAATGTCACTAAGGGTGGTAAACTTTGACAACTCACAACACGAGTCACAAATGGTCAGGGTGGAAGGTAATTGTTTGTGAATACTAGTTATCTACTAGTAAGTACGAATACCTTCAATATGTAGTGGCACACTGTGGCCTCAATGCACAGTGACCAACCAAAGTATGCATATGTCACTGAACATGACGAAAGAATTTCACTTCATGTGGTCAACGTTGAAAACGCATCACACAAGTCACAAATGGTCAGAGGGGAAAACAATGGATTGGGAACTCTAGTTATCAACTAGGAAGTACAAAGACCTTCAACAAGCAGTGGCACGGTATGGCTAGCATGCACAGTGACCAACCAAAGGATGCATACATCACTGACTACGACCAAATAAGTCCACTATGTGTGGTCAACATTGACAACTCATAACAAGAGTCACAAATGGTCAGAGGTAGAGACAATGGTTTGGGAAGCATATGTATTGACTAGAAAGGACAAAGAACTTCAATACGTATTGGCACGGTGTGGCTTATATGCACACCAAACAACAAAACAAAGCATATGTCACTGAGCATGACCACAGAATTTCAATATGGGTGGTCAACGTTGACCAACCATAACACAAGTTACAAACGGTCAGGACAGGAAACATTTCTATGGGAATATCGGTTCTCAACTACCAAGTACAACGACCTTAAGTCAATAGTAGCACGGTGTGGCTACCATGCACAATGACCGACCAAAGCAGGCATATGTACTGCCTTTGACCAAAGAAATCAGCTGTGTGTGGTCAACGTTGACAACTCATAATACGAGTCACAAATGGTCAGAGGGGGAAACAATGGTTTGGGAACACCAAGTATCACATAGCAAGTACAAGGGGCTTCAATACGTTGTGGTATAGTGTGGAGACCATGCACGATGACCAACCAAAGTAGGCATATGTCACTGACCTTGACCAAGTAATTTCACTAAGTGTGGTAAGCTTTGACAACTCACAACACGAGTCACAAATGGTCAGGGTGAAAGGTAATGGTTTATGCATACTAGTTATCTACTAGCAAGTACAAATACCTTCAATATGTAGTGGCACAATGTGGCTTCAATGCACGGTGACCAACCAAAGTATGCATATGTCACTAACCATGACGAACAAAATTCACTTTATGTGGTTAACGTTGGAAACGCATAACACGAGTCACAAATGGTCAGAGGGGAAAACAATGGATTGGGAACACTAGTTTTCAACTAGGAAGTACAAAGACCTTCAACAAGTAGTGGCACGGCATGTCTAGCGTGCACACTGACCAACCAAAGGATGCATACGTCACCGACTACGACCAAAGAAGTCCACTGTGTGTGGTCAACATTGACAACTCATAACACGAGTCACAAATGGTCAAAGGGAGAGACAATGGTTTGGGAAGCCTATGTATTGACTATAAATGACAAAGAACTTCAATACGTAGTGGCACGGTGTGGCTAATAGGCACACCAAACAACCAAACTAGGCATATGTCAGTGATCATGACCACATAATTTCAATATGGGTGGTCAACGTTGACCAACCATAACACGAGTCACAAACGGTCAGGACAGGAAACAATGCTATGGGAATATTGGCTCTCAACTATTAAATACAACGACATCCAGTGAGTAGTAGCACGGTGTGGCTACCATGTACAATGACCGACCAAAGTAGGCATATGTATTGCCTTAGACCAAAGAAATCCGCTGTGTGTGGTCAAAGTTGATAACTCAATATACGAGTCACAAATGGTCAGAGGGAGAAACAATGGTTTGGGAACACCAAGTACCACATAGCAAGCAGGAGGGGCTTCAATACGTTGTGGCATTGTGTGGAGACCATGCACGATGACCAACTAGAGTAGGCATATGTCACTGACCATGACAAAGTAATGTCACTAAGTGTGGTAAACTTTGACAACTCACAACACGAGTCACAAATGGTCAGGGTGGAAGGTAATGGTTTGTGAATACTAGTTATCTACTAGCAAGTACAAATACCTTCAATGTGTAGTGGCACAATGTGGCTTCAATGCACGGTGACCAACCAAAGTAGGCATATGTCACTGACCATGACAAAGTAATGTCACTAAGTGTGGTAAACTTTGACAACTCACAACACGAGTCACAAATGGTCAGGGTGGAAGGTAATGGTTTGTGAATACTAGTTATCTACTAGCAAGTACAAATACCTTCAATGTGTAGTGGCACAATGTGGCTTATATGCACAGTGACCAGCCAAAGTATGCATATGTCACTAACCATGACGAACAAATTTCACTTCATGTGGTCAACATTGAAAACGCATAACACGAGTCACAAATAGTCAGAGGGGAAAACAATGGATTCCGAAGCCTATGAATTGGCTAGAAAGGACAAAGAAATTCAATACGTAGTGGCACGGTGTGGCTAATATGCACACCAAACAACCAAACTAGGCATACGTCACTGATAAAGACCACATAACTTCAATATGGGTGGTCAACGTTGACCAACCATAACGCGAGTCACAAATAGTCAAGCCAGGAAACAATGCTATGGGAATATCGGTTCTCAACTACCACGTAAAACGACGTTATGTCAGTAGTAGCACTGTGTGGCTACCACGCACAATGACCGACCAAAGTAGGCATATGTACTGCCTTTGACCAAAGAAATCCGCTGTGTGTGGTCAACGTTGACAACTCATAACACGATTCACCAATGGTCAGAGGGGGAAACAATGGTTTGGGAACACCAAGTATCGCATAGCAAGCACAAGGGGCTTCAATACGTTGTGGCACGGTGTGGAAACCATGCACGATGACCAACCAAAGTAGGCATATGTCACTGACCATGACCAAATAATGTCACTAAGTGTGGTAAAAATCGACAACTCACAACACGAGTCACGAATGGTCAGGGTGGAAGGTAATGGTTTTTGAATACTAGTTATCTACTAGCAAGTACAAATACCTTCAATATGTAGTGGCACAATGTGGCTTCAATGCATAGTGACCACCCAAAGTATGCATATGTCACTGACCATGACGAAAGAATTTCACTCCATGTGGTCAATGTTGAAAACGCATAACACGAGTCACAAATGGTCAAAGGGAAAAACAATGGGTTGGGAACATTAGTTATCAACTAGCAAGTACAAAGACCTTCAACAAGCACTGGCACGGTATGGCTAGTGTGCACAGTGACCAGCCAAAAGATGCAAATGTCACTGACTACGACCGAAAAAGTCTACTATGTGTGGTCAACATTGACAACTCATAACACGAGTCAAAAATGGTCAGAGGAAGAGAAATTGGTTTGGGACGCCTATGTATTGACTAGAAAGGACAAAGAGCTTCAATACGTAGTAGAACGGTGTGCCTAATGTGCACACCAAACAACTAAACTAGGCATATGTCACTGATTATGACCACATAATTTCAACATGGGTGGTCAATGTTGACCAACCATAACACGAGTCACAAACGGTCAGGAGAGGAAACAATGCTATGGGAATATCGGTTCTCAACTATCAAGTACAACGACCTTGATTAAGTAGTAGCACGGTGTGGCTACCATGCACTATGACCGACCAAAGTAGGCATATGTACTGCATTCGACCAAAGAAATCCGCTGTGTGTGGTCAACGTTGACAACTCATAATACAAGTCACAAATGATCAGAGTGGGAGACAATGGTTTGGGAGCACCAAGTATCACATATCGAGTACAAGGGGCTTCAATATGTTGTGGCACGGTGTGGAAACCATGCACGGTGACCAACCAAAGTAGGCATATGCTACTGACCATGACCAAGTAATGTCACTAAGTGTGGTAAGCTTTGACAACTCACAACACGAGTCACAAATGGTCAGGGTAGAAGGTAATGGTTTGTGAATACTAGTCATCTACTAGCAAGTACAAATTCCTTCAATATGTAGTGGCACAATGCGGAATCAATGCACAGTGACCAACCAAAGTATGCATATGTCACTAACCATGACGAACAAATTTCACTTCACGTGGTCAACGATGAAAACGCATAACACGAGTCACAAATGGTCAGAGGGAAAAACAATGGATTGGGAAGCCTATGTGTTGGCTAGAAAGGACAAAGAATTTCATTACGTAGTGGCACGGTGTGGGTAATATGCACACCAAACAGGCATATGTCACTAATCATGATCAGAGAATTTCAATATGGGTGGTCAACGTTGACCAACCATAACACGATGCACAAACGGTCAGGAGAGGAAACAATGCTATGAGAATATTGGTTCTCAACTACCAAGTACAATGACCTTCATTCAGTAGTAGCGCGGTGTGGCTACCATGCACAATGACCGACCAAAGTAGGCATATTTACTGTCTTTGACAAAAGAAGTCCGCTGTGTGTGGTCCACGTTGACAACTCATAATACGAGTAAAAAATGATCAGAGGGGGAAACAATGGTTTGGGAACACCACGTATCACATGGCAAGCACAAGGGGCTTCAATACCTTGTGGCACAGTGTGGGGACCATGCACGATGACCAACCAAAGTAGGCATATGTCTCTGACCATGACCAAATAATGTACCTAAGTGTGGTGAACTTTGACAACAAGAACACGAGTCACAAATGGTCAGGGTGGAAGGTAATGGTTTGTGAATACTTGTTATCTACTCGCAAGTACAGATACCTTCAATATGTAGTGGCACAATGTGGCTTCAATGTACAGTGACCACCCAAAGTATGCATATGTCACTGACCATGACGAAATAGTTTCACTTAATGTGGTCAACGTTGAAAACGCATAACACGAATCACAAATGGTAAGAGGAGAGAACAATGGGTTGGGAACACTAGTTATCAGCTAGGAAGTACAAAGACCTTCAACAAGCAGTGGCACGGTATGGCTAGCGTGCACAGCGATCAACCACAGGATGCATACGTCACTGACTACGACCGAATAAGTCCACTATGTGTGGTCAACATTGACAACTCATAACACGAGTCACAAATGGTCAGAGGGAGAGAAAATGGTTTGGGAAGCCTATGTATTGACTAGAACCGACAAAGAACTTCAATACGTAGTGGCACGATGTGGCTAATATGCACACCAAACAACCAAACTAGGCATATGTCACTGATCATGACCACATAATTCCAATATGGGTGGTCAACGTTGACCAACCATAACACGAGTCACAAACGGTCAGGACAGGAAACAATGCTATGGGAATATCGGTTCTCAACTACCAAGTACAACGACCTTCNTGCACAGTGACCAACCAAAGGATGCATACGTCACTGACTACGACCGAATAAGTCCACTATGTGTGGTCAACATTGACAACTCATAACACGAGTCACAAATGGTCAGAGGGAGAGAAAATGGTTTGGGAAGCCTATGTATTGACTAGAACCGACAAAGAACTTCAATACGTAGTGGCACGATGTGGCTAATATGCACACCAAACAACCAAACCAGGCATATGTCACTGATCATGACCACATAATTCCAATATGGGTGGTCAACGTTGACCAACCATAACACGAGTCACAAACAGTCAGGACAAGAAACAATGCTATGGGAATATCGGTTCTCAACTACCAAGTACAACGACCTTCATTCAGTAGTATCGCAATGTGGCTACCATGTACAATGATCAACCAAAGTAGGCATATTTACTGCCTTTGACCAAAGAAATCCGCTGTGTGTGGTCAACGTTGACAACTCATAATACGAGTCACAAATGGTCAGAGGGGGAAACAATGGTTTGGGATCACCAAGTATTATATAGCAAGCACAAGGGGTTTCAATACATTGTGGCACGGTGTGGAGACCATGCAAGATGACCAACCGAAGTAGCCATATGTCACTGACCATGACCAAATAATGTCACTAAGTGTGGTAAACTTTTACAACTCACAACACGAGTCACAAATGGTCAGGGTGGAAGGTAATGGTTTGTGAATACTAGTTATCTACTAGCAAGTACAAATACCTTCATTATGTAGTGGCACAATGTGGCTTCAATGCACAGTGACCACCCAAAGTATGCATATGTCACTGACCATGACGAAATAATTTCACTTCATGTGGTCAACGTTTAAAACGCATAACACGAGTCACAAATGGTCAGCAGGGAAAACAATGGAATGGGAACACTAGTTATCAACTAGGAAGTACAAAGACCTTCAACAATCAGTGGCTCCGTATGGCTAGCGTGCACAGTGACCAACCAAAGGATGCATACGTCACTGACTATGACCGAATAATTCCACTATGTGTGGTCAACATTGACAACTCATAACACAAGTCACAAATGGTCAGAGGGAGAGAAAATTGTTTGGGAAGCCTATGTATTCAATAGAAAGGACAAATAACTTCAATACGTAGTGGCACGGTGTGGCTAGTATGCACACCAAACAACCAAACTAGGCATATGTCACTAATCATGACCACATAACATAAATATGGGTGGTCAACATGGACCAACCATAACACGAGTCACAAACGGTCAGGAGAGGAAACAATGCTATGAGAATATCGGTTCTCAACTACCAAGTACAATGACCTTCAGTCTGTAGTAGCGCGGTGTGGCTACCATGCACAATGACCGACCAAAGTAGGCATGTTTACTGCCTTTGACCAAAGAAATCCGCTGTGTGTGGTCCAGGTTGACAACTCATAATACGAGTCACAAATGGTCAGAGGGAGAAACAATGGGTTGGGAACACCACGTATCACAAAGCAAGCACAAGGGGCTTCAATACGTTGTGGCACGGTGTGGGGACCATGCATGATGACCAACCAAAGTACGCATATGTCACTGACCATGACCAAATAATGTCACTAAGTGTGGTAAACTTTTACAGCTCACAACACGAGTCACAAATGGTCAGGCTGGAAGGTAATGGTGTGTGAATACTAGTTATCTACTAGCAAGTACAAATACCTTCAATATGTAGTGGCACAATGTGGCTTCAATGCACAGTGACCACCTAAGTTATGCATATGTCACTGACCATGAGGAAAAGAATTAACTTCATGTAGTCAACGTTGAAAACACATAACACGAGTCACAAATGGTCAGAGGGGAAACCAATGGGTTGGGAACACTAGTTGTCAACTACCAAGTACAAAGACCTTCAACAAGCAGTGGCACGGTATGGCTAGCGTGCACAGTGACCAACCAAAGGATGCATACGTCATTGACTACGACCGAATAAGTCCACTATGTGTGGTCAACATTGACAACTCATAACATGAGTCACAAATGGTCAGAGGGGAAACCAATGGGTTGGGAACACTAGTTGTCAACTACCAAGTACAAAGACCTTCAACAAGCAGTGGCACGGTATGGCTAGCGTGCACAGTGACCAACCAAAGGATGCATACGTCATTGACTACGACCGAATAAGTCCACTATGTGTGGTCAACATTGACAACTCATAACACTAGTCACAAATGGTCAGAGGGAGAGAAAATGGTTTGGGAAGCCTATGTATTGACTAGAAAGGACAAAGAACTTCAATACGTAGTGGCACGATGCGACTAATATGCACACCAAACAACCAAACTAGGCATATGTCACTGATCATGACCATATGATTTCATTATGGGTGGTCAACGTTGACCAACCATAACACGAGTCACAAACGGTCAGGACAAGAAACAATGCTATGGGAATAGTGGTTCTCAACTACCAAGTACAGCGACCACCATTCAGTAGTAGCACGGTGTGACTACCATGTACAATGACCAACCAAAGTAGGCATATGTACTGCCTTTGACCAAAGAAATCCGCTGTGTGTGGTCAACGTTGACAACTCATAATACGAGTCACAAATGGTCAGAGGGGGAAACAATGGTTTGGGAACACCAAGTATCATATAGCAAGCACAAGAGGCTTTAATACGTTGTGGCACGGTGTGGAGACCATGCACAATGCCCATCCAAAGTAGGCATATGTCACTGACCATGACCAAATAATGTCACTAAGTGTGGTAAACTTTGACAACTCACAACACGAGTCACAAACGGCCAGAGTTGAAGGTAATGGTTTGTGAATACTAGTTATTCACTAGCAAGTACAGATACATTCAATGTGTAGTGGCACAATGTGGCTTCAATGCACAGTGACCAACCAAAGTATGCATATGTCACTGAACATGAAGAAAGAAATTCACTTAATGTGCTCAACATTGAAAACGCATAAAACGAGTCACAAATGGTCAGAGGGGAAAACAATGGATTGGGACCACTAGTTATCAACTAGGAAGTACTAAGACCTTCAACAAGCAGTGGCACGGTATGGCTAGCGTGCACAGTGACCAACCAAAGGATGCATACATCACTGACTACGACCGAATAAGTCCACTATGTGTGGTCAACATTGACAACTCATAACACTAGTCACAAATGGTCAGAGGGGAAAACAATGGATTGGGACCACTAGTTATCAACTAGGAAGTACTAAGACCTTCAACAAGCAGTGGCACGGTATGGCTAGCGTGCACAGTGACCAACCAAAGGATGCATACATCACTGACTACGACCGAATAAGTCCACTATGTGTGGTCAACATTGACAACTCATAACACGAGTCACAAATGGGTAGAAGGAGAGACAATGGTTTGGGAAGCCTATGTATTGACTAGAAAGCACAAAGAACTTCAATACGTAGTGGCATGGTATGGCTAATATGCACACCAAACAACCAAACTAGGCATTTTCATTTATGATCATGACCACAAAATTTCAATATGGGTGGTCAACGTTGACCAACCATAACACGAGTCACAAACGGTCAGGACAGGAAACAATGATATGGGAATATCGGTTCTCAACTACCAAGTACAATGATCTTTAGTCAGTAGTAGCACAGTGTGGCTACCATGCAGATCGACCGACCAAGGTAGGCATATGTACTGCCTTTGACCAAAGAAGTCCGCTATGTGTGGTCAACGTCGACAACTCGTAATACAAGTCACAAATGGCCAGAGGGGGAAACAATGGTTTGGGAACACCAAGTATCACATAGCAAGCACAAGGGGCTTCAATACGTTGTGACACGTTGTGGAGACCATGCATGATGACCAACCAAAGTAGGCATATGTCACTGACCATGACCAAGTAATGTCACTAAGTGTAGTAAACTTTGACAACTTACAACACAAGTCACAAATGGTCAGGGTGGAAGGTAATTGTTTGTGAATACTAGTTATCTACTAGCAAGTACAAATACCTTCGATATGTAGTGGCACAATGTGGCTTCAATGCACAGTGACCAACCAAAGTATGCACATGTCACTAACCATGACGAACAAATTTCACTTCATGTAGTCAACGTTGAAAACGCATAACACGAGTCAAAAATGGTCAGAGGGGAAAACAATGGATTGGGAAGCCTATGTATTGGCTACAAAGGACAAATAACTTCAATACGTAGTGGCACGGTGTGGCTAATATGCACACCAAACAATCAAAGTAGGCATATGTCACTAATCATGACCAGAGAACTTCAATATGTGTGGTCAACGTTGACCAACCATAACACGAGTCACAAATGGTCAACAGACAAAACAATGCTATGAGAAAATCGGTTCTCAAGTACCAAGTACAATGACCTTCAGTCAGTAGTAGCGCTGTGTGGCTACCATGCACAATGACCGACCAAAGTAGGCATATTTACTGCCTTTGACCAAAGAAATTCGCAGTATGTGGTCCACGTTGACAACTCATTATACAAGTCACAAATGAGCAGAGAGGGAAACAATGGGTTGGGAATACCACGTATCACATAGCAAGCACAAGGGGCTTCATTACGTTGTGGCATGGTGTGGGGACCATGCATGATAACCAACCAAAGTAAGCATGTGTCACTGACCATGGCCAAATAATGTCACTAAGTGTGGTAAACTTTGACAACTCACAACACAAGTCACAAATGGTCAGGGTGGAAGGTAATGTTTTGTGAATACTAGTTATCTACTAGCAAGTACAAATACCTTCAATATGTAGTGGCACAATGTGGCGTCAATGCACAGTGACCACCCAAAGCATGCATATGTCACTGACCATGACGAAAGAAGTTCACTTCATGTGGTCAACGTTGAAAATTCTTAACACGAGTCACAAATGGTTAGATGGGAAAACAATGGGTTGGGAACACTAGTTATCAACTAGGAAGTACAAAGACCTTCAACAAGCAGTAGCACGGTATGGCTAGCGTGGACAGTGACCAACCAAAGGATGCATACGTCACTGACTACGACCGAATAAGTCCACTATGTGTTATCAACATTGACAACTCATAACACGAGTCACAAATGGTCAGCGGGAGAGAAAATGGTTTGGGAAGCCTATGTATTGACTAGAAAGGACAAACAACTTCAATACGTAGTGGCACGGTGTGGCTAATATGCACACCAAACAACCAAACTAGGCATATGTCACTGATCATGACCACATAACTTCAATATGGGTGGTCAACGTTGACTTACCATAACACGAGTCACAAACGGACAAGAAAGGAAACAATGCTATGGGAATATCGGTTCTCAACTACCAAGTACAACGACCTTCATTCACTAGTAGCACGGTGTGGCTACAATGTACAATGACCGACCAAAGTAGGCATATGTACTCCCTTTGACGAAAGAAATCCGCTGTGTGTGGTCAACAGTGACAGCTCATAATATGAGTCACAAATAGCCAGAGGGGGAAACAATGGTTTGGAAACTCCAATAACACATAGCAAGCACAAGGGGCTTCAATACGTTGTGTTACGGTGAGGAGACCATGCCCGATGACCAACCAAAGTAGGCCTATGTCACTTACCATGACCAAATAATGTCACTATGTGTGCTTAACTTTGACAACTCACAACACGAGTCACAAATGGTCAGGGTGGAAGGTAATGGGTTGTGAATACTAGTTATCTACTAGCAAGTACAAATACCTTCAATATGTAGTGGCACAATGTGGCCTCAATGCACAGTGACCAGCCAAAGAATGTATATGTCACTACCCATGATGAACAAATTTCACGTATGTGGTCAATGTTGAGAATGCATAACACAAGTCACAAATGGTCAGAGGGGAAAACAATGGATTGCGGACACTGGTTCTTAACTAGAAAGTACAAAGACCTTCAACAAGCAGTGGCACGTTATGGCTAGCGTGCACAGTGACCAACCAAAGGATGCATACATCACTGACTACGACCGAAAAGGTCCAGTATGTGTGGTCAACATTGACAACTCATAACGCCAGTCCCAAGTGGTCAGAGGGAGAGACAATGGTTTGGGAAGAATTTGTATTGACTAGAAAGGACAAAGAACTTCAATACGTAGTGGTACGGTGTGGCTAACATGCACACCAAACAATCAAACTTGGCATATGTCACTGATCGTGACCACAGAATTTCAATATGGGTGGTCAACGCTGACCAACCATAACACGAGTCACAAATGGTAAAGAGGAAACAATGCTATGAGAATATCGGTTCTCAACAACCAAGTACAATGACCTTCACACAGTAGTAGCACGGTGTGCCTACCATGCACAATGACCGACCAAAGTAGGCATATGTACTGCCTTTGACTAGAGAAATCCGCTGTGTGTGGTCAACGTTATCAACTCATAATACGAGTCACAAATGGTCAGAGGGGGCAACAATGGTTTGGGAATACTTGGTATTGACTAGCAAGTACAAAGACCTTCGATAAGTGGTGGCACGGTATGGCTACCATGCACAATGACCGACCAAAATATTTTTGTGTCATTGAATATCATAAAATGAGTTTCAATGTGTGTTTTCAACTTACCTTCTTACGGTTGGTCAATCGCAGCAATGGTTGATAGGTTATTAAAGCTCGGAGTTGCAAAATTCAAAACTTAGTCTGCGTCAATTGTTTATGAATAATTGAAATTGTTATCATTCATACTTTTGAAAACTACCCTATAATCTTACACCCCCTTATTTTATGCCCTTTATCCATGGGAACCCTTATAATGTCATTCGGACAACATATGAACACCATGTGAGTGGGCTTAATTCTTATCGAGCTAGATTTTGGAGCGATAGGTCCTGGGTTTGAATCCTCGTACGCGCAATACAGAATAGGCTCATGACCTGGGGGGGGGAGGGGGCGGCCGTGTTGTGCTACCTCAACTCTACCTTCGAGCGTAAGCCGTG
>SZWC01004645.1:72462-102308 GCA_023375785.1 Penium margaritaceum
AACGCATAACACGAGTCACAAATGGTCAGAGGGGAAAACAATGGGTTGGGAACACTAGTTATCAACTAGCAAGTACAAAGACCGTCAACAAGCAGTCGCACGGTATGGCTAGCGTGCACGGTGACCAACCAAGGATGCATGCGTCACTGACTACGACCGAATAAGTCCACTATGCGTGGTCAACATTGACAACTCATAACACGAGTCACAACTGGTCAAAGGGGAAAACAATGGATTGGGAAGCGTATGTATTGACTAGAAAGGACAACGAACTTCAATACGTAGTGGCACGGTGTGGCTAATATGCACACCAAACAACCAAACTAGGAATATGTCACTGATCATGACCACATAATTTCAATATGGGTGGTCAACGTTGAACAACCATATCACGAATCACAAATGGTCCGGACAGGAAACAATGCTATGAGAATATCGGTTCTCAACTACCAAGTACAACGACCTTCAGTCAGTAGTAGAACGGTGTGGCTACAATGCATAATGACCAACTAAAGTAGGCATATGCACTGCCTTTGACCAAAGAAATCCGCTGTGTGTGGTCATCGTTGACAACTCATAATTCGAGTCACAAATGGTCAGAGGGGGAAACAATGGTTTGGGAACACCAAGTATCACATAGCAAGCACAAGGGGCTTCAATACGTTGTGGCACGGTGAGGAGACCATGCACGATGACCAACCGAAGTAGGCATATGTCACTGACCATGACCAAGTAATGTCACTAAGTGTCGTAAACTTTGACAACTCACAACACGAGTCACAAATAGTAAGGGTGGAAGGTAATGGTTTGTGAATACTAGTTATCTACTAGCAAGTACAAATACATTCAATATGTAGTGGCACAATGTGGCTTCAATGCATAGTGACCACCCAAAGTATGCATATGTCACTGACCATGACGAAAGAATTTCACTTCATGTGGTCAACGTTGAAAATGCATAACACGAGTCACAAATGGTCAGAGGGGAAAACAATGGGTTGGGAACACTAGTTATCAACTAGGAAGTACAAAGACTGTCAACAAGCAGTCGCACGGTATGGCTAGCGTGCACGGTGACCAACCAGGGATGCATACGTCACTGACTACGACCGAATAAGTCCACTATGTGTGGTCAACATTGACAACTCATAACACGAGTCACAACTGGTCAGAGGGGAAAAGAATGGATTGGGACGCCTATGTATTGGCTATAAAGAACAAAGAACTTCAATACGTAGTGGCACGGTGTGGCTAACATGCACACCAAACAATCAAACTAGGCATATGTCACTGATCATGACCAGAGAATTTCAATATGGGTGGTCAACGTTGACCAATCATAACATGAGTCACAAATGGTCAGGAGAGGAAACAATGCTATGAGAATATCGGTTCTCAACTACCAAGTACAATGACCTTCAGTGAGTAGTAGCGCGGTGTGGCTACCATGCACAATGACCGACCAAACTAGGCATATTTAGTGCTTTTGACCAAATAAATCCGCTGTGTGTGGTCCACGTTGACAACTCATAATACGAGTCACAAATGGTCAGAGGGGGAAACAATGGTTTGGGAACACCACGTATCACATAGCAAGCACAAGGGGCTTCAATAAGTTGTGGCACGGTGTGGGGACCATGCATGATGACCAACCAAAGTAGGCATATGTCACAGACCATTAACAAATAATGTCACTAAGTGTTGTAAACTTTGACAACTCACAACACGAGTCACAAATGGACAGGGTGGAAGGTAATGGTTTGTGAATACTAGTTGTATAATAGCAAGTACAAATACCTTCAATATGTAGTGGCACAATGTGGCTTCAATGCACAGTGTCTACCCAAAGTATGCATATGTCACTGACCATGACGAAATAGTTTCACTTCATGTAGTCGATGTTGAAAACGCATAACACGAGTCACAAATGGTCAGAGGGGAAAACAATGGATTGGGAAGCCTATGTATTGGCTAGAAAGGACAAAGATTTTCAATACGTAGTGGCATGGTGTGGCTAATATGCACACCAAACAATCAAACTATGCATATGTCACTGATCATGACCAGAGAATTTCAATATTGGTAGTCAATGTTGACCAACCACAACACGAATCACAAACGGTCAGGAGAGGAAACAATGCAATGAGAATATCAGTTCTCAACTATCAAGTACAATGACCTTCATTTAGTTGTAGCGCGGTGTGGCTACCATGCACAATGACCGACCAAAGTAGGCATATTTACTGCCTTTGACCAAAGAAATCCGATGTGTGTGGTCCACGTTGACAACCCTAAACCCTAAACCCTAAACCCTAAACCCTAAACCCTAACCATTGGTCAGAGGGGAAAACAATGGTTTGAGAACACCACGTATCACATAGGAAGCACAAGGGGCTTCAATACGTTGTGGCACAGTGTGGGGACCACGCAGGATGACCAGCCAAAGTAGGCATATGTCACTGACCATGACCAAATGATGTCACTAAGTGTGGTAAACTTTGAAAACTCACAACACGAGTCACAAATGGTCAGGGTGGAAGGTAATGGTTTGTGAATACTAGTTATCTACTAGCAAGTACAAATACATTCAATATGTAGTGGCACATTGTGGCTTCAATGCACACTGACCAACCAAACTATGCAGATGTCACTGAACATGACGAAAGAATTTCACTTCATATGGTCAATGTTGAAAACGCATAACACGAGTCACAAATGGTCAGAGGAGAAAACAATGGGTTGGGAACACTAGTTATCAGCTAGGAAGTACAATGACCTTCAACAAGCAGTGGCACGGTATGGCTAGCGTGCACAGCGATCAACCACAAGATGCATACATCACTGACTACGACCGAATAAGTCCACTATGTGTGGTCAACATTGACAACTCATAACACGAGTCACAAATGGTCAGAGGGAGAGACAATGGTTTGGGAAGCCTATATATTGACTAGAAAGGACAAAGAACTTCAATACGTAGTGGCACGGTGTGGCTAATATGCACACCAAACAACCAAACTAGGCATATGTCACTGATCATGACCACAAAATTTCAATATCGGTGGTCAACGTTGACCAACCATAACACGAGTCACAAACGGTCAGGACAGGAAACAATGCTATGGGAATATCGGTTCATAGCTACCAAGTACAACGACCTTTTGTCAGCAGTAGCACGTTGTGGCTACCATGCACACTGATCGACCAAAGTAGGCATATGTACTGCCTTTGACCAAAGAAATCCGCTGTGTGCGGTCAACGTTGACAACTCATAATACGAGTCACAAATGGTCAGAGGGGGAAACAATGCTTTGGGAACACCAATTATCACATAGCAAGCACAAGGGGCTTCAATACGTTGTGGCACGGTGTGGAGACCATCCATGATGACCAACCAAAGTAGGCATATGTCACTGATCATGACCAAATAATGTCACTAACTGTGGTAATCTATGACAACTCACAACACGAGTCACAAATGGTCAGGGTGGAAGGTAATGGTTTGTGAATACTAGTTATCTACTAGCAAGTACAAATACCTTTAATATGTAGTGGCACAATGTGGCTTCAATGCACAGTGACCATCCAAAGTATGCATATGTCACTGACCATGACGAAAGAATTTCACTTCATGTGGTCAACGTTGAAAACGCATAACACGAGTCACAAATGGTCAAAGGGGAAAGCAATGGATTGCGAACACTAGTTATCAGCTAGGAAGTACAAAGGCCTTCAACAAGCAGTGGCACTGTATGGCTAGCGTGCACAGTGACCAACCAAAGGATGCATACGTCACTGACTAAGACCGAATAAGTCCACTATGTGTGGTCAACATTGACAACACATAACAGGAGTCACGAATGGTCAAAGGGAGTGAAAATGGTTTGGGAAGCCTACGTATTGGCTAGAAAGGACAAAGAACTTCAATACGTAGTAGCACGGTGTAGGTAATATGCACACCAAACAACCAAACTATGCATATGTCACTTATCATGACCACAGAATTTCATTTTGGGTGGTCAGCGTTGACCAACGATAACACGAGTCACAAACGGTCAGGACAGGAAACAATGCGATAGGATTATCGGTTCTCGACTACCAAGTACAACGACCTTCATTCGGTAGTAGCACGGTGTGGCTACCATGTACAATGACGGACCAAAGCAGGCATCAGTACTGCCTTTGACCAAAGAAATCCGCTGTGTGTGGTCAACGTTGACAACTCATAATACGAGTCACAAATGGTCAGAGAGGGAAACAATGGTTTGGGAACACCAAGTATCACGTAGAAAGCACAAGGGGCTTCAATACGTTGTGCCACGGTGTGGAGACCATGCACGATGATCAACCAAAGTAGGCATATGTCACTGACCATGCCCATATAATGTCGCTAAGTGTGGTAAACTTTGACAACTCACAACACGAGTCACAAATGGTCAGGGTGGAAGGTAATGGTTTGTGAATACTAGTTATTTACTTTCAAGTACAAATGCATTCAATATGTAGTGGCACAGTGTGGCTTCAATGCACAGTGACCAACCAAAGTATGCATATGTCACTGAACATGACAAAATAATTTCACTACATGTGGTCAACGTTGAAAACGCATAACACGAGTCACAAATGGTCAGAGGGGGAAGCAATGGATTGGGAACACTAGTTATCAACTAGGAAGTACAAAGATCTTCAACAAGCAGTGGCACTATATGGCTAGCGTGCACAGTGACCAACCAAAGGATGCATACGTCACTGCTTACGACCGAATAAGTCCACTATGTGTGGTCAACATTGACAACTCATAACACGAGTCACGAATGGTCAGAGGGAGAGACAATGGTTTGGGAAGCCTATGTATTGACTAGAAAGGACAAAGAACTTCAATACGTAGTGGCACGGTGTGGCTAATATGCACACCAAATAACCAAAGTAGGCATATGTCACTGATCATGACCACAGAATTTCAATATGGGTGGTCAACATTGACCAACCATAACACAAGTCACAAACGGTCAGGACAGGAAACAATGCTATGGGAATATCGGTCCTCGACTACCAAGTACAAAGACCTTAAGTCAGTTGTAGCACGTGGTGGCTACCTTGAACAATGACCGACCAAAGTAGGCATATGTACTGCCTTTGACCAAAGAAATCCGCTGTCTGTGGTCAACGTTGACAACTCATAATACGAGTCACAAATTGTCAGACGGGGAAACAATAGTTTGGGAACACCAAGTATCACATAACAAGCACAAGGGGAAACAATAGTTTGGGAACACCAAGTATCACATAACAAACAATACGTTGTGGCACGGTGTGGAGACTATGCACGATGACCAACCAAAGTAGGCATATGTCACTGACCATGACCAGGTAGTGTCACTAAGTGTGGTAAACTTTGACAACTCACAACACGAGTCACAAATGGTCAGGGTGGAAGGTAATGGTTTGTGAATACTAGTTATCTACTAGCAAGTACAAATACCTTCAATATGTAGTGGCACAATGTGGCTTCAATGCACAGTGACCAACCAAAGTATGCATATATCACTAACCATGACGAACAAATTTCACTTCATGTGGTGAACGTTGAAAACACATAACACGAGTCACAAATGGTCAAAGGGGAAAACAAAGGATTGGGAAGCCTATGTATTGGCTAGAAAGGACAAAGAACTTCAATACGTAGTGGCACGATGTGTTTAATTTGCACACCAAACAATCAAACTACGCATATGTCACTGATCATGACCAGAGAATTTCAATATGGCTGGTCAACATTGACCAACCATAATACGAGTCACAAACGGTCAGGAGAGGAAATAATCATATGAGAATATCGGTTCTCAACTACCAAGTACAATGACATTCAGTCAGTAGTAGCGCGGTGTGGCTACCATGCACACTGACCGACCAAAGTAGGCATAACTACTGCCTTTGACCAAAGAAATCCGCTGTGTGTGGTCCACGTTGACAACTCATAATACGAGTCACAAATGGTCAGAGGGGGAAACAATGGTTTGGGAACACCACGTATCACAAAGCAAGCAAAATGGGCTTCAATACGTTGTGGCACAATGTGGGGAACATGCACGATGACCAACCAGAGTAGGCATATGTCACTGACCATGACCAAATAATGTCACTAAGTGTGGTAAACTTTGACAACTAACAACACGAGTCACATTTGGTCAGGGTGGAAGGTAATGGATTGTGAATACTAGTTATCTACTAGCAAGTACAAATACGTTCAATATGTAGTGGCACAATGTGGCCTCAATGCACAGTGACCACCCAAAGCATGCATATGTCACTGACCATGACGAAAAAATTTCACTTCATGTGGTCAACGTTGAAAACGCATAACACGAGTCACAAATGGTCAGAGGGGAAAACAATGGGTTGGGAACACTAGTTTTCAACTAGGAAAATCAAAGACCTTCAACAAGTAGTGGCACGGTATGGCTAGCGTGCACACTGACCAACCAAAGGATGCATACATCACTTACTACGACCGAATAAGTACACTTTGTGTGGTCAACATTGACAACTCATAACACGAGTCACAAATGCTCGGAGGGAGAGACAATGGGTTGGGAGGCCTATGTACTGACTAGAAAGGACAACGAACTTCAATATGTAGTGGCACGCAGTGGCTAATATGCACACCAAACAACATAACTAGGCATATGTCACTGATAATGACCGCGGAATTTCAATATGGGTGGTCAAAGTTGACCAACCA
This sequence comes from Penium margaritaceum, assembly GCA_023375785.1. Lineage (NCBI taxonomy): Eukaryota > Viridiplantae > Streptophyta > Zygnematophyceae > Desmidiales > Peniaceae > Penium > Penium margaritaceum. The sequence goes on from SZWC01004645.1 coordinate 79,205, forward strand.
TAACACGAGTCACAAACGGTCAGGACACGAAACAATGCTATGGGAATATTGATCCTTAACTACCAAGTACAACGACCTTCAGTCAGTAGTAGCACGGTATGGCTACCATGCACAATGACCGGCCAAAGTAGGCAAATGTATTACCTTTGACCAAAGAAAATGTTATGTGTGGTCAACGTTGACAACTCATAATACGAGTCACAAATGGCCAGAGGGGGAAACAATGGTTTGGGAACACCAAGTATCACATAGCAAGCACAAGGGGCTTCAATACGTTGTGGCTCAGTGTGGAGACCATGCAGGATGACCAACCAAAGTAGGCATATGTCACTGACCATGACCAAGTAATGTCACTAAGTGTGGTAAACTTTGACAACTCACAACACGAGTCACAAATGGTCAGGGTGGAAGGAAATGGTTTGTGACTACTAGTTATCTACTAGCAAGTACAAATACGTTCAATATGTAGTGGCACAATGGGGCTTCAATGCACAGTGACCAACCAAAGTATGCATATGTCACTAACCATGACAAAACAAATTTCACTTCATGTGGTCAACATTGAAAACGCATAACACGAGTCACAAATGGTCAGACGGGAAAACAATGGATTGGGAAGCCTATGTATTGGCTAGAAAGGACAAAGAATTTCAATAAGTAGTGGCACGGTGTGACTAATATGCACACCAAACAACCAAACTGGGTATATGTCACTGATCATGACCAGAGAATTTCAATATGGGTGGTCAACGTTGACCAACCATAACACGAGTCTCAAACGGTCAGGAGAGGAAACAATGCTATGAGAATATCAGTTCTCAACTACCAAGTACAATGACCTTCAGTCAGTAGTAGCGCGGTGTGGCTACCATGCACAATGACCGACCAAAGTAGGCATATTTACTGCCTTTGACCAAAGAAATCCGCTGTGTGTGGTCCACGTTGACGATTCATAATACGAGTCACAAATGGTCACAGGGGGAAACAATGGTTTAAGAACACCATGTATCACAAAGCAAGCACAAGGGGCTTCAATACGTTGTGGCACGATGTGGCGAACATGCACGATGACCAACCAAAGTAGGCATATGTCACTGACCATGACCAAATAATGTCACTAAGTGTGGTAAACTTTGACAACTCACAACACGAGTCACAAATGGTCAGGGTATAATGTAATGGTTTGTGAATACTAGTTATCCACTAACAAGTACAAATACCTTCAATATGTAGTGGCACAATGTGGCTTCAATGCACAGTGACCACCCAAAGTATGCATATGTCACGAACCATGACGAAAGAATTTCACTTCATGTGGTCAACGTTGAAAACGCATAACACGAGTCACAAATGGTCAGAGGGGAAAACAACGGGTTGGGAACACTAGTTGTTAACTAGGAAGTACAAAGAGCTCCAACAAGCAGAGGTACGGTATGACTTGTGTGCACAGTAACCAACCAAAGGATGCATACGTCACTGACTACGACCGAATAAGTCCACTATGTGTTGTCAACATTGAAAACTCATAACACGAGTCACAAATGGTCAGAGGAAGAGAAAATGGTTTGGAAAGCCCGTGTATTGACTAGAAAGGACAAAGAAATTCAATACGTAGTGGCACAGTGTGGCTAATATGCACACTAAACAACCAAACTAGGCATATGTCACTGATCATGACCACATAATTTCAATATGGGTGGTCAACGTTGACCAACCATAACACGAGTCACAAACGGCCAGGACAGGAAACAATGCTATGGGAATATCGGTTCTTAACTACCAAGTACAACGACATTCATTCAGTAGTAGCACGGTGTTGCTACCATATACAATGACCGACCAAAGTAGGCATATGTACTGCCTTTGACCAAAGAAATCCGCTGTGTGTGGTCAATGTTGACAACTCATAATACGAGTCACAAATGGTCGGAGGGGGAAACAATGGTTTGGGAACACCAAGTATCACATAGCAAGCACAAGGGGCTTCAATACATTGTGGCACGGTGTGGAGACCATGCACGATGACCAACCAAAGTAGGCATATGTCACTGACCATGACCAAATAATGTCACTAAGTGTGGTAAACTTTGACAACTCACAACACGAGTCACAAATGGTCAGGGTGGAAGGTAATGGTTTGTGAATACTAGTTACCTACTAGCAAGTACAAATACCTCCAATATGTAGTGGCACAATGTGGCCTCAATGCACAGTGAGCAACCAATGTATGCATATGTCACTAACCATTACGAACACATTTCATGTATATGGTCAATGTTGAAAACGCGTAACACGAGTCACAAGTGGTCAGAGGGGAAAACAATGGATTGGGGACAGTAGTGATCAACTAGCAAGTACAAAGACTTTCAACAAGCAGTTGTACGGTATGGCTAGCGTGCACAGTGACCAACCAAAGGATGCATACGTCACTAACTACGACCGAATAAGTCCACTATGTGCGTTCAAAATTGACAACTCATAACACGAGTCACAAATGGTCAGAGGGAGATACAATGGTTTGGGAAGCCTATGTATTGACTATAAAGGACAAAGAACTTCAATACGTAGTGGCACGGTGTGGCTAATATGCACACTAAACAACCAAACTAGACATATGTCACTGATCATAACCACAGAATTTCAATATGGGTGGTCAATGTTGACCAACCATAACACGATTCACAAACATTAAGGACAGGAAACAATGCTATGGGAATATCGGTTCTCAACTACCAAGTACAACGAATTTCATTCAGTAGTAGCACGGTGTGGCTACCGTGTAAAATGACCGACCAAAGTAGGCATATGTACTTTCTTTGACCAAAGAAATCCGCTGTGTGTGGTCAACGTTGGCAACTCACAATACGAGTCACAAATGGTTAGAGAGGGAAAAAATGGTTTAAGAACACCAAGTATCATATAGCAAGCACAACGGGCTTCAATACGTTGTGGCACGGTGTGGAGACCATGCACGATGACCAACCAAAGTAGGCATACGTCACTCACCGTGACCAAATCATGTCACTAAGTATGGTAAACATTGACAACTCACAACGCGAGAAAAAAATGGTCAGAGTGAAAGGTAATGGGTTGTGAATACTATTTATCTACTAGCAAGTACAAAAACCTTCAATATGTAGTGGCACAATGTGGCTTCAATGCACAGTGACCAACCAAAGTATGCATACGTCACTGAACATGACGAAAGAATTTCACTTCATGTGGTCAACGTTGAAAAGGCATAACACGAGTCACAAATGGTCAGAGGGGAAAACAATGGACTGGGAACACTAAGTATCAACTAGGAAGTACAAAGACCTTCAACAAGCAGTGGCACGGTATGGCTAGCGTACACACTGACCAACCAAATGATGCATACGTCACTGACTACGACCGAATAAGTCCACTATGTGTGGTCAACATTGAAAACGCATAACACGAGTCACAAATGGTCAGAGGGGAAGATAATGAATTGGGAAGCCTATGTGTTGGCTAGAAAAGACAAAGAACTTCAGTACATAGTGGCACGGTGTGGCTGATATGCGTACCAAACAATCAAACTAGGCATATGTCACTGATCATGACCAGATAATTTCAATATGGGTGGTCAACGTTGACCAACCATAACACGCGTCACAAACGGTCAGTAGAGGAAACAATGCTATGAGAATATCGGTTCTCAACTTCCAAGTACAATGACCTTCATTCGGTAGTAGCACGGTGTGGCTACCATGCACAATGACCGACCAAAGTAGGCATATTTACTGCCTTTGACCAAAGAAATCCACTGTGTGTGGTCCACGTTGACAACTCATAATACGAGTCACAAATGGTCAGAGGGGGAAAAAATGGTTTGGGAACACCACGTATCTCATAGCAAGCACAATGGGCTTCAATACGTTATGGCACGGTGTGGGGACCATGCACGATGACCAACCAAAGTAGGCATATGTCACTGACCATGACCAAATAATGTCACTAAGTGTGGTGAACTTTGACAACTCACAACACGAGTCACAAATGGTCAGGGTGGAAGGTAGTGGTTTGTGAATACAAGCTATCTACTAGCAAGTACAAATACCTTCAATATGTAGTGGCACATTGTGGCTTCAATGCACAGTGACCACCCAAAGTATGCATATGTCACTGACCATGACGAAAGAATTTCACTTCATGTGGTCAACGTTGAAAACGCATAACACGAGTCACAAATGGTCAGGGTGGAAGGTAGTGGTTTGTGAATACAAGCTATCTACTAGCAAGTACAAATACCTTCAATATGTAGTGGCACATTGTGGCTTCAATGCACAGTGACCACCCAAAGTATGCATATGTCACTGACCATGACGAAAGAATTTCACTTCATGTGGTCAACGTTGAAAACGCATAACACGAGTCACAAATGGTCAGAGAGGGAAAAAATGGTTTGGGAACACCACGTATCACATAGCAAGCACAAGGGGCTTCAATACGTTGTGGCACGGTGTGGAGACCATGCACGATGACCAACCAAAGTAGGCATATGTCACTGACCATGACCAAATAATGTCACTACGTGTGGTAAACTTTGACAACTCACAACACGAGTCACAAATGTTCACGGTGGAAGGTAATGGTTTGTGAATACAAGCTATCTACTAGCAAGTACAAATACCTTCAATATGTAGTGGCACAATGTGGCCTCAATGCACTGTGACCAACCAAAGTATGCATATGTCACTAACCATGACAAACAAATTTCATGTATGTGGTCAATGTTGAAAACGCATAACACGAGTCACAAATAGTCGGAGGGGAAAACAATGGATTGGGAACACTTGTTCTCAACGAGGAAGTACAAAGACCTTCAACAAGCAGTGGCACGGTGTCGCTAGCGTGCACTGTGACCAACCAAAGGATGCATACGTCAGTAACTACGACCGAATAAGTCCCCTTTGTGTGGTCAACATTGACAACTCATGACACGAGTCACAAATGGTCAGGGGGAGAGACAATGGTTTGGAAAGCCTATGAATTGACTAGAAATGACAAAGAAAACCAATACGTAGTGGCACGGTGTGGCTAATATGCACACCAAACAACCAAACCAGGCATATGTCACTGATCATGACCTCAGAATTTCAATATGGGTGGTCAACGTGGACCAACCATAACACGAGTCAAAAACGGTCAGGAGAGGAAACAATGCTATGACAATATCGGTTCTCAACTACGAAGTACAATGACCTTCAGTCAGTAGCAGCGCGGTGTGGCTACCATGCACATTGACCGACCAAAGTAGGCATATTTACTGCCTTTGACCAAAGAAATCCGCTGTGTGTCGTCCACGTTGACAACACATAATACGAGTCACAAATGGTCAGAGGGGGAAACAATGGTTTGGGAACGCCACGTGTCACATAGCAAGCACAAGGGGCTTCAGTATGTTGTGGCACGGTGTGGTTACCATGCACCATGACCAACCAAAGTAGGCATATGTCACTAACCATGACCAAATAATGTCACTAAGTGTGGTAAACTTTGACAACTCACAACACGAGTCACAAATGGTCAGGGTGGAAGGTAATGGTTTGTGAATACTAGCTTTCTACTAGCAAGTACAAATACCTTCAATATATAGTGGCAAAATGTGGCTTCAATGCACAGTAACCACCCAAAGTATGCATATGTCACTGACCATGACGAAAGAATTTCACTTCATGTGGTCACTGTTGAAAGCGCATAACACGAGTCACAAATGGTCAGAGGGGAAAACAATGGATTGGGAACACTAGTTATCAACTAGGAAGTACAAAGACCGTCAACAAGCAGTGGCACGGTATGGCTAGTGTGCATAGTAACCAACCAAAGGATGCATACGTCACTGACTACGACCGAATAAGTCCACTATGTGTTGTCAACATTGACAACTCATGTCACGAGAAACGAATGGTCAGAGGGAGAGAAAATGGGTTGGGAAGCCTATGTATTGACTAGAAAGACCAAAGAACTTCAATACGTAGTGGCACGGTGTGGCTAATATGCACACCAAAGAACCAAAATAGGCATATGTCACTGATCATGACCACATAATTTCAATATGGGTGGTTAACGTTGACCAACCATAACACGAGTCACAAACGGTCAGGAAAGGAAACAATACTTTGGGAATATCGGTTCTCAACTACCAAGTACAACGACATTCATTCAGTAGTAGCACGGTGTGGCTACCATATACAATGACCGACCAAAGTAGGCATATGTAGTGCCTTTGACAAAAGAAATCCGCTGTGTGTGGTCAACGTTGACAACTCATTATACGAGTCACTAATGGTCAGAGGGGGAAAAAATGTTTGGGAACACCAAGTATCACATAGCAAGCACAAGGGGCTTCAATACGTTGTGACACGGTGTGGAGACCATGCACGATGACCAACCAAAGTAGGCATATGTGATACCCCCAATTTTTCCACGCACATTACTACTTCCGCACTTTCTAACTCCGCATTTTGTGTGCCCCGCGATCTAGCCGTTCCGCGATTCTGCTGATCACTCCTCCGCTACCCATGCTTGTCTTCCGCGAATGCTTTGCACCTTCTGGGTCCCAATAGTGGGCAGTGTTATGTGGGTCCCTCCTTGCCTGCACGGGAGTCCGCCACCGTGTGGCCTCTGACTCCTTTGCCTGCGGAAGCGCGTTCCGCGGTCGTGTGCAAGGCCGCGGAGTCGCCTGCAGCACTCATTACCCGTCTTGTGTTCCCTGGTGATGACAGCACTCAGCGGAATCTCGGACTGTTCTCAAGAGGGGTGGATTGAGCAGTATGTTCTGCACGCACCTAGAGGATAAGTATTTGTCCTCCGCGGAACAACTCAGCGGAGAGCACGCTTGCAACTTCCTCAACAGGTGCGGATCTTGGAGGGTGGAGCGTGGGTGTGAACCAAGACTATTACTCGAGCGGATTGAAGAGATAGAAGGACTCTTGGGCTCATGAGCGGGAAATAGACTAGCATTGACTCAAGTTACAAGAGATCAGACAAAGGTTCAGCATTGGTCACAGATCTGTCATCGTTCGTTTGTCTTTTTTTTCCTCCGCTACGCCACTACTTTATAACCACCAAAACTAGCTATCTAAGACACCTCCCATCACTCCTTCCCTTATTTCCGACTACGCCCGGCACGCTACACGCACCGCGGGTCTCGTCCTTGACACACACACACACTCTTCACTACTATATTTCCTTGTTCTGCCACTACTTCTTCCTCTAGTCCGCGGCTTGGACGCTCGCGGCCTTGTGTTCTTCATTGAATCTTCGTCTTCGCGCGGTGCGTCCTCCCGGTCCTCCTGCTAAATTATCGCTGCCCACCCTGAGCTCTCATTGGTCGAGCTTCCCTTTGACGTCTGGTCCTGCCGTCGTGCGTTTCTGCACGTCCGCCGCTTCAGCTTCTCCGCGGCTCGACCCATGTTCCCTTCTCAACACGGATTCTCGCCCTGCTCTTCATCCCTTTCCTGTTCTTTCGCGGCCATTTTTGCCTCCTAGCGGCAACTTTTCTCGCCTCTTCTCCCCGATTGCTTCTAGATTCCGTGCCACCCCACGCTCTACTGCAATTCTATTGCGGGAGCCAGCATGCCTTGCGCATTCTCGGACACTCCGCGGTTCCCCTGTTATCATCCTCCTCGCATCACTGGCCGCGAAAGCTTCGTTCCGCGGATCTGTGGATGGCGGTGATCTCTCCTCTGCGGATCCATCTTTTCCTCAGCGGAGATGCGGTGGATCCTCACCCGACACTAATGTCGCCAACCCCCCTTTTCCAAGACTCTGTCACAGAGTCTCCTTACTGCAACAGGCGAGTGAGCTTTCCTTGGGGAGCTGGCCGCTGCCGCTGTTGGCAAGGGCGGCAATAGGTTTCCACCTCTCCACCTGCACGCTGATACCGCGCGGAGCATTCTTGATGCACATACAGCTAGCAGCCCTCACACCTGGCTCCGGCGGTTATATCTTCCGCGCCCAGTCTCTTTTTTCATGTGGAGCAGAGGGGGATTCGTTCGTATGTCCTGCAGCTGGTACAGCGGTACACTATCAGCCCCTCCTCATTCGTGCCCACCTCTGTGGCGCACTGTGCGTGGGCCCATCCTCCGCAGTGCTCACAGTGGCACGCTGTCCCAGTGACAACCCCCATACATCCGTCTCCGCAGCACTGCAGTCCAGAGTTCTCCGCACCCCAGTTTGCTTTTCTGGGCTGTGCCAAGCATTGGTGGCATGTCCATACTCCTTCCTTGCCCCTCTTGCCGCACCGCAGATGGCACATTTTCAAGCACATGCCACATTCCTTGCCGAACTCTGCCATCCCTTCGTGGCAGGCTGCGCAAGCATGTTCTCGGGTCTCCGCGATGAAGCTGAGGTAGCAGTCTGCCTTGAGGAGCTCATTGCCCACACATTGGTGGCATTAGCCCTTCCAAGCAGAGCTGCCGGCCACCAGGCACTCGCCGTGCGCAAACCTTGTGCAGACAACACATTTTTCCCCGTCCTGCAAGGTCCTTAGGCATGTAGGGCATGCCGCGGATTGGTGCCCTTCCATTCCCGGTTCCTCCTCTTCCTCTGATTCTTCCTCTTCCTCTCCCTCATTTACTCCTGGTGCCCTGCGAACGCCTCGTTGCCTCTCGACCTCCTCCCTGCACCTCTTGCAGAAGGGAGGTTCTCTCCGCACCACACACACGGGCCGGTGTAGTCAGCCAGGGCCTTAGGGCTCATAGGCATCCTCGTCTGCGGTGGTACCTTTTGGGGTAGTTGCGGGGATACTCTCGTTGGGGTCCGCTCGTGCTGAGATTCAAGTTTGCCTTCAGACTCCTCCTTTCCCTGGTCCCACAACTTTCCCTGCTCTTGCCGTCTCTTCTCTTGCTACTCTTGCTGTTGCTCCCGCCTCCGCGACTCCCGTTGTTGTTCCTTCTGCACCTCCTCCGTGGCAAGTTTGCGGACATCGGATTCCTCCTTAACCTCCTCTGGTTCCTGGCTCCATTCCTACTCTTGCTGTGACATCTGCCCTTCGAAGATATCTAGCACCTCTTCCGCTCTCCATCCCCTCGAGCCCTTCCGATGTCCTAGAGGCGGTGGGCGACCTCCCGCCCCGGGGATGTGCGTCTGCCATGCAGGTGGTAGCAGCACAAATTCCGTGGCCAGGTAGCTGTGGTCGCTGAACCCTTCCGTTCCCTCCAGCCACACTTGCTTTGCCTCCACGCTAGCCACGCGGTATACCTCCCGCGGCCCCCCTGCCTCTCTCCCGGCGCTGAGGAAGGGGCAGAGACACACCAGGTGGCTTTCCTTGATGGGCCAATGGTTCAGCTGTCGGTTTGCCGCGTCACATCCGCGCCAGGCAGCGACCGAACCTTTCGACCGTGCCTCCGCCCACATGGCCTTTGTCCGCTCGCAGCGCTTGCGGAACCATTCCGCGACCGCCTTGTCCTTCTCATCCACCGAGAGTTTTTCTTGCTCCTTCTAGGCAAGCGGTAGCCTCAGCGGCTTCTGGGGCATGCCGATTGCCGCACGCGGTGGTTGTCTGAAGAGTAGCATGTAGGGTGAGAAGGAGGTTGCTCGGCTCGGTGTCGTATTGATGAAGTGAGCCGTTTTCCTCAGCTTCTCAGTCCAGCTGCTGCCCTCCGCGGTTGCCACTGCCCTCTCTAGTATGTTGTGCACCTGCTCCACTTGCCCTTGTGACTCTGGCCAGTACCGCCCAGAGTGCACATGGCGGACCCCCCACTCCTCCAGTTCCTCTCTGAAGGCCCCCATGAACTCCGTGCCGTTGTCGCTGTGCACCATGCTGCAGCCACCAAAGCAGTAGAAGATTTCCTCATGGATGAACCTCGCCGCGGTGGCTGAACTCTTGCTGGGTACAGCGCGGACCCAGAGATAGTTTGTGAAGTGGTCCAATGCTGCAATCCAGTATCGGTTCCCTTGGTCGCGGTGTGCGCGGGGGCCGTGGAAGTCGATGATAATATTTTCCAACGGTTCGCCAATAGGGGAGGGTTGGAACAGCGGCTGGTCCCGCGGCGTGGTTTTCCTCGCTCGTTTGCAGGGGGCGCAGTGTTGTACCGCATCTTTGATAATAGCCGCCAGGCTCGGTATGTGGATGATGGGCGTCAGGCGATCTTTCAGTGCCTGCACACCAGTGTGATGGTGGCGCTGGTAAGCCTCCACAATTGCCTTGTGCAACGTTGGTGGGGGCACCCACAAGACACGCGGAGTAATCCTCCAGAGACGACCATCCTCCCATGCATACTACTGACACAGACGAGTTAGGTCGTCCTTTTTCCTGCGGTCGAATTCCATGCCCAGCCGTAGTTCCAGGTCCGCGTACACCTTCTACGCCTCCGCCTTCTGCTGTTCTCTGCTGCTGGCACAGAGAAGGATGTTGGCGGTCTGCCGGATCTACCAGTCTTGAGTTTCCATGGGCCCCTTCCTCCCCGCTTTCTCTGTCACTGCTTCCCCCGGCTTCCGCTTTGTCTCTGGCACTCTTGCCGGCAATCCGCACGCTCGCCTCCCATCCTGCTCCACTTTCATCACCTCGAACTTCTTGCGGTTCTCTTCATCATAGACCGGTGGCTCTCTGTCCAAAGGGTCAGGTATAGGGAAGAGCCGAAGGATTCCGACCGCTCGAAGCTCTCCTTCATCCCACTGCTCTTGCAGCCTGCTCTGAGCGGGGCCGCTCGGGCGTCTGCCGCATCCACCAACACGGTGCAGCTCAATTACCTCCTCCTTCGTGTGTGGAGCCATTCCTTTAGCCCGCAGTAATCCCTGGCTGCATGTGAGGGGTTGTTCCTATTCCGAGTCTCCCGGTGACTCACTGATTTCTGAAACCACCATCACCACCTCTTTCTTCGCGCGTCCCCTCCTTTCCGGTCCCTTGCGTGCAGCTGCTGTCGCGGCCTCTCCCAAGACAGGCCGCAGTGGAGCCGGCACCATTTCCGCTTGCATGTGGACTTTGTGGAGTACTGCCATCAGAAGCTCTGCTGCGAGCGCCGCCTCCCGCTAAGCCTGCGCCAACTGTTCCAGAGTCACACCGGGACTGGGCCTTTATGTGACCAAGGTTGTTTCTCTTTCCGTAGCTCCGCGAGCACTTCCTCTTCTGCCTTCCTCTTTCCTTTCGGAGAAAGAGTTGTTTCCTCCGAGAAAGTCTGTGCGCGCTCCTCACTTTGGCTGGTGTCTACCGGCGCTGTTACTCTGGTCTGGCTCAGCGTTGCTGCTGCTTTCCGCACCACTGCCTCCGCTCGGGCCTGGAGCTGTGCCTGTCGTCGTAGGGAGCCAGCGGATGGCTCTGGGCGGTAGCGCTTGATGCCAGCCTTGTACCTCTTCCCCATCTTCTGTTTTCCTTCTGCTCCTACGTGCCTCGCCGTGGTCCTGTCTACTGTTGCTTCCCTTGCTGCCTCCGTCGCTGTACTACCTCCTCCCACTCTGACCACCTCCGTGGTAGCCTATGTCCCTGTCGCTACCTGTGCCTCCGTGGCTACTGCCCCTGCTACCTTATCTGTTGCTGTTGTCGTTGCCTCCGCTGTCGCTACTGCTACTGCCTCTTCCTTTGCTTTTGCCGCTTCTGGTGCTGATACTATTGCCTCTACTTCCGCCGCTTCTGCTGCTGCTGCTACTGCCAATGCCACCGCAACTGCCGCCGCTGCTTCTGCTTCCCCCATGATTTCCATTTTGAGTTCTTCTGCAGCTTCCTTATCTTTCTTAGCTGCCGCCTCCCATTCCTTGGCCAATCAGGCCTCCGTCTCCGCGGCCTCTGCGGTCACCCGTTCTGTCTCGGCTGTCTCTTCCTCCCATTCCTTCCGCAGGCGTTCCTGCATCTGCCAAAACAGAGGGGAGGACTGGGTGTATTTGCATGCCTCCTCCACCTCTGCATCCCTCCTGCTCTTGTCCTCTTGGCATACTTCCGCTGCCTCCTTGGCCCAATGTCGCACCTCTTCTTACTTGAGGTTAAGTCCCTTTCCTCGAACCACGGTCCAGTATGTCTCCGCAACCGATGCCGATACCCTGGTGCGTATCACATTCTGGAGCGTCAGCGTCCAGCATTTTTCCATGGCTTCCATCCAGCATCCATCACGTACCTGGGTGTCTGCAAGCCGCGATATTTCTTCTTGCGGGTATTGAACGCTCCATCTGGCATAGACGAGGATGAGCAAATATCCCCACCTCCGTTCGTCTGCCGCGGACCTCCGTCGCGGTGCCTCTGCCGATTCGGGTGTCTGGTCATTCACATGGTACACGATGAGGGCTCTGGCCCTCTCCTGGAGCAGATGCACGTACCGTCTCTCTGAACTGCTCCGCTGGTCCTGCCGCACCCTGTTCCACCATACTCGAGCGGCTTCAAGTGATGGGTCCGCCCGCTCGGTGTCTAGTAGCTCCACGACGCCAGTCATGTCACTGGCCACCCCTGGTTTGATGCTCGGGCTATCTCGTAGTGCCAAAACAAGGCGCTTTGTGCTTGCTCTCTCCAGCAGGAGTACCTGCCTCTCGTGCACACTGAGGGCCAGCACCCTCGTGGCTGCACCCTTTAGTACTACCTGCCACATCCTGCCAAACAGTGAATCCTCAAATTCCGTGCAGATCACTTCCGAAATTTCTGTCAGCAGCTGGAGTATGACGCTGCTTACTACCTCCAGCAGTAGGGCTTCCTTGGGCTGCTCTCCGCTGTCTCCCGAGCTTTCCTCGAGGTACGTTCTCGCCCCCTCCATTACCGTTCCTGTGCCCAGTAGGGGACGTGCGGGCTGCCAAGTTGGACTACCGCGCGAGGCCGGTGGCAAGTGAGAGAGTGCCGTCGTGGCCGAGGAAGGGACTGGAGTAACCAGGGTTCGAGCTTCATCTCGCGGGCTTGGTGTTGGGGTGGCGGTTGTTGTTGTTGCTGCCTGCGTGGCTCCTACTGCTGGCTCAAGGCGTCTGAATATCCGCGTTGGTGTGCTCGAGACCGGGCATTGTCGTGATGAGCCTGGTGATTTGGACACGGGTGGCGTGACCTGCGTTGGTGTTCGTTCCGCAGGACTGGACCGTGGTGGGATTGTCGCAGCTGGTCTTGTGGTTGGTGTCAGGGTCGTCCCTGCAGCCGGGCTTGGCCATGGTGAGGCCGCAGCCGCTGCTGGGGTGGCCGTCACCGGTGTTGGCGGAGTTCTCGTCACCGAGCCAGGTGGGGACACGCCTGTTGTAGTCGTAGGTGGTACTGGTGTCCTTGCAGGTGCGGTCCTTGTCGTATGGCCCTGTCGCGGTAGAGCCGCTGTTATCGTTGGTGGTCTTGGTGTCCCTGCTGGGCGGTGCCCCGTGCCCGTGTTAAGAGCAGGGCGGCGTAGCTGCCACCGGGAGGATCCATCCCCCCGCGACAAAGGCGTGGACCCCGTGCCTTGATTGCGTGCCATGTCGGGTGTTCCGCGGGCAAGAGCCCAGCTGCGCATTATCGGCCGAGTGTTTCGGGCGCCAGTGAGAGCTCTGTCGAAAGTGGAGAGGAACGCTCTCAGAGATGGCCGATGCGAGGTAAAGAGCGGGGTGAATGATCGAATGCCGGAACTGGAAATGAGACTGAGGATGCCGGCTCCGATTAATATGTCTGCTTGGCGCGGCGCAAGCCAGTCCGTCGCGAGCAGAATATCGTACGTATATCGCAGACCTGTACGATGTACGTACGATATACGTACGATGTATCGTACGTATATCGTACGTACATCGCAGACCTGTACGGGTTGTGCCACATGTTCATTCGCCAGCTGCATGGGGAGGCCCGCAATTCGTTCGAGCGGCGCGTCAATGTCTCCGGTGGAGATGGAGAAGCGAGGTCGAGTGGGTTGGATGAGGTGCTGCATGTGGAGCGAGCGGACCATCCGGAGCGCAATCGTTATATGAGAAGCGCCAGTGTCCACGATGGCCACGAACTTGCGGCCATAGATCCACATGTAACACCACGCCACGTGGACATCGGGGGGTGCAGGCGGTCCGAGGGTGAGGGCCGCGGGTGCCCAGGTGCGTGATGCACGTGCAGCGGCACCGCGTACACTAGAGTGGGTGAGAATGATGCTTCGGGATAAGAGGCGGATGCCGGTTAGGCTGTCTCGGGTGCATGAGAGGCGGATGCCAAGAGGGGAAAGGGAGGCATTGTGAGTGCTGAAGAGGGCGCGAAGACTTTCTACAGACTCAGGGGAGCGAAGGAGGAAGTCTACGAAGGTGAGGGGATGGCAGTTCTCAAGAAGTGTTGTGACGGGAGCAGGAGAGTGTGGTTCGCTCAATGGGGAAGTCTTTGGTGGCGCAGCGGACGTTTGCGAGGCTTGCGGGTTTGCCTGTCGTGGGGGAATATTGTGAGCAATTTCCTCCAACGTCCAACCGCAGATGGCAGGGTTGTACCTGCGAGCAAGCTGCAGGCTTGACACAGAGATGGCTGGTAGAGTCTCCGCGACGGTCCACTCCACGGCGGGATCGAGCTTATTCAAGGGTTGCAAGGCGACCTCCTGTTCCTCCTCGTCGAATTCTCTTGCCACCACCTCCCATTCTGCCTCAGTGGGTGGATGTGGTGTTCTGACATCTGAAACAGGTCCTGTATCGTTTAGAGGTGCCTTCGCTACGTGTGGCGGTGTCTGGCCTGGGTCTGGCCAGCCGGTGCGCGGAAGACGGCTCAGGGCATTCGCGTTGCAGTTTGCAAGTGCAGGCTGATACTTGATCTTCATGTTGTAACCCTAGAGAAGGAGTGCCCACTTGGGTAGGATGCCCTCGTGGTTTTGATTAGTTAGGAGCCACTGCAGTGCCTGATGGTCTGTGAAAAACCGTGAACGGCTTACCATTCTTGATGTAATCGCGCAAGTGTTGGAGTGCCCAGAGAATAGCTAGACATTCGCCCTTCACAGGAGGGTACTTTTGCTCCCCGTCAGTGAGGTCTCTACTGGCGTAGGCGATCACCCTCTGCGTGGGTTCTTGCACCGTCTGGGAGAGGATTGCCCCAAGCCTGTCTCGCGACCAGTTGGTGGTGATGGAGAATGGGAGATTGAAGTCGCAAAACTCGAGCATGGGTGCGGTAACGAGGCAGTACTTAATTTCTTTCCAGGCATCCGCGCAAGATGACGTCCATTCAAACGGCACGTCCTGGTGCGTCAACTCCTGGAGCGACTTGATGATGCGTGCATGGTCACGCACAAACTTCCGGTAGAATGAGATGAATCATAGGAAGATCTTCACTTGTCCTGCGCAAGTGGGCTTGCGCCACTCCTGTACTGCCGTGATCTTGTCTGGGTCCGTCTTGATGCCATCTGCGCTCATCACGAAGCCCAGAAACTCCATTTCCGTGGCTTCGATGGAGCACTTGGTTGCCTTGAGCTTCAAGTTGGCTCTGCGGAGGGCAGCAAAGACGGCACCCAGGGAGGAGAATAGTTCCTCGAAGGTGTGGGCCGCGACCATGATGTCGTCAATGTAGCAGCTGACATTGGGGATTCCGCGGAGGGTGGAGTCCATGACCCGCTGAAATGTCGCGCTTGCATTGCGAAGTCCAAAAGGCATGCGTGCAAATGCATATAGGCCTTCCAATGTCACAAACGCAGTTTTGGTCATGGATTCCGGGTGCATAGGAACGACGTGAAAAGCAGCCTTCACATCGAGTTTTGCGAACCATCAGCGACCCTGCTGGCGCTCCTGTATGTCGACGATCAGAGGCATGTGGTACACATCTTCCTCGATCACACGGTTGAGATCGCGAAAGTCAACGCAGAATCGCTTGGACCCGTCCGGCTTCCCAACGATGACCAGATTGGCACGCCAGGGACTGACGATTGGGACAATCACCCCCTGCGCCTTGAGCTCCGCGAGCCCCTCTGTGATGACCTTTTCTTGCTCCAGGAGGATGCGCCGCACCTGCTATTTTGTGGGCGCGCAGTCCCCCATGGAAATGACATGGAAGGCTTCCACGGCCCCTGGATCAACCGTGAAACCAGCGAAGATGTCCGCGAATGTGTCCAGCAGATCGCAGACGTCCTGCTTTTGTGCGGGCAAAAGTCGTGAGTGGAGCATGTGATCCCATCGCAGTGGTGGTGACGGTGCTGTTTCGTAGAGCGGTATAATTCCTCTTCTTCTTCCAGTTGATGGCCACCTCCTAGGACTCGTTGTCCCCTCTACCACAGTCCCAGGAGGTTGGTTTGTACCCCGGGCTTGCTTGACTCCCCCGCGAGTTCCTGCCATTCTCCTGTTGTGACCTGTTATACGGAAAGCATGTCAGCCGCGATGGATGGCAATCTACGTGTATGAGCTTGAGAGTCCTCTGCCGCTACATCCAGGAGGGAGAAGGATTCGCCGCCGGTCACATGCACCGCTACCCTGTCTCCGATGGTAATGGAGCAAAATGCGTCTTCCCCAAAAGCGGAACTGAGTTGCATGATTCCGAGGGAGAAAAGAAGGTTGGCCCGTTGCGGTACCAGGTAATCCATGCCGGGGAGTAAGTCATACGTCCTGGCCTGCGTGACCTGGATGTTCAATGGTTCATGAAGAGATCCTACCTGCATGGGTAGGCCATGAACTTCCCCATCTCCATAGTCCATTCCGCCCGCTGAGTTGGTGAAAAGGCGTCGGGTAGGGAGGATGCGGTCTGTCCATCCGACCACTAGAAGGATGCGGAACGCCACGGTGGTGTGAGTGGCCCCTGTGTCAACTATGGCCATGAATTTCCTTCCACATATCCAAACCATGNCGCGGTACCAAGTAATCCATGCCCAGGAGTACGTCGTACGTCCTGGCCCGCGTGACTTGGACGTTCAATGGTTCATGAAGAGATCCTACCTGCATGGGTAGGCCATGAACTTCCCCATCTCCATAGTCCATTCCGCCCGCTGAGTTGGTGAAAAGGCGTCGGGTAGGGAGGATGCGGTCTGTCCATCCGACCACTAGAAGGATGCGGAACGCCACGGTGGTGTGAGTGGCCCCTGTGTCAACTATGGCCATGAATTTCCTTCCACATATCCAAACCATGCAGTAGGCGACCTTGTAATGGTTTTCATCACAACGCGGTGGTTCCAAGGGCTCTGGTGCCCATCCCCATTCTTCTTCCACAAGGCTCAGCGCGAGTGAAGTGTCAGGCACCGCACGGCGGGTGTTCTACGTGCCAGCGTTGGGTGCACTGCAGCTAAGGGAGATGCCCACATCTTGGAGGCGTTGATTGGCTCTGGAGAACTCCTCCTTTAGTCGCGGTGCGATCTCTGGGTGGATGCGGAGGAACTCAAAGAAGTTTACTTCTGCAATGGGAGTGGTGAATAGACTTTGGATGGGGTCAAAGCTTCCCTCCGCGGCGGCTGGGGCTGTTCTACGCACTGGCAAACATGAGGCAGGTTGCTTTTCCGCTGCAGGTGGTGGTTTTGCCTGCCGCAGTTTCTCCGGCACGACAGTACGTTTAGCAATTGCCTCTTGGAATCGTTCCTCCGCGGCCTTTGCCTTGCGCCGCATATCTTCCTGTACTCTAGCGGCCATCTGTAGGTCCCATCCGCGCAAGCCTAATTTGTTGGCTCGTGTAATGAGAGTGGTCTCCGCTGCGGTGGGAGGCAACTCTGTAGTATCGTCCTCCGCCATCGGCAGCCCCAGCTTGACATTGCGGGCTCCGCTCGTCGAGTTTGCGGGTGCCTGTGGGTTGGGCAGAATGCCCTGCCCTCCCGGGGCAGTCTGGGTTTGATGATCCGCTGCCTGCCACCCAGCTTGCGTCTGCTGCTGAGGCTGCTCATCCTGTCATGGTTGATTATGATATCGCTGCCACTGCTGCACCATAGGGTCCTGTTGCGTAGGATCAGTTTGCAGAACGCCCTGTCTTTTTCGCAGACAATCTTGAGCGATGTGCTCCAGGCTCTGGCAGGTGTAGCATGCCTTAGGCTTGGGTTGGGGGGCCTGTGCTGCTGGTGCTGAGTATGAGAATCTCCATCCTAGTGCTGTCACGTGGACCGTTGTGTGGAAATGGCTGTGGCATCCTGCACCACATCCTGTAGTGATTGGTAGCGCTGAGGGATCATCAGACTGCTGATCTCATCGGGAAGCGCGCTGATGAGATTTTGCACGAGGACCCACAGCGGCAGTCCTCCCCCTTGAGGGTTCTTCGCAATTGATGCCCAAGTGATGAACTGATCCAAAAACCTTCGGATGTCAGTGTCATTCCGCATGACCTCCTTTTCAATTTTGCGGAGTGCTTCTTCCTTGGTCAGCCACTTGAAGCGCTCAATCAGAGTATTGCCAAAATCCTCAAAGGAGTTGAACGGCGCGCGAGCACTGTACCAGTCCTCCGCAGCACCCTGAAGATGGAGCTCCGCGGTGGCCAGGCAAAGGTCTGGTGGAATCCGTACTATGCTGGCATGTATCGTTATCTGCTTCAACCATGTCCATGGGTCCTCTTCAGGGTTCCCTTTCAAGATCTCCAGCCGTGGAATGTTGGCTGGCTGTGCACGTACATATTGCAGCTGGGGCACTGTATTTCAGTTGGCCATAGATGTCACCGCGGAGAACGGGTGCGTGGTTGGAGGGGACGGGGTTGGAGTGCGTGGCCGTGACCGCTGAGTAACCCACATGACTAGTTTACGGCTGCCAATGGGGTGCAGGTGTGGGGTTGCTCATTTGGGCTGTCGCCGGAAGAGCATCGTAATGAGTCGTAGGGGTGGCCTGCGTCGCGTAGGGTGCGGAGTAGAAGGTATTCCCAAGGGGCGGTGTCTGTGTGTTCGTGGCGGCAGGGACCGTATGCCCTGGCAACAAGTAGCTCTGAGGTAGAGGGTGTGACACTACAGAGTGGTAGAGCGGGGTGGCTGTAGATACTGCAAGGGCCATGGTGGTTGCTGGATTCGGCGGGAGAGCAGGGTAGGTGGAGTGGGGTGCCGTCGTCTGCACCTGGCTGGTATGTAGTGCTGGATGGACCCCAATCCCAGCAGGCGCGGTACCGATCGGTTGTTGGTGGTAGACGGGATGTCCAACCGCCACAAGCATTACTTGCGATGTCATGGGGGCCGATGGTTGCTTTGACGGTATCTGCTGCATGGGTACCTCCGGTGGCATTCCCGCCGCGGAGGGCGTGGCCCAGGTGCCCATCATCACCTTGCCCTGTGGGGTTGTGGTAGAAGAAACTGTTGCGGGCCCCGCGTATGGCACAGTCCCTTGCAATGCTGGGTTGGGCTGTGGCTGGGGCCCTGTGAGTGACTGCTATGTCGCGTGGGATGGCTGCGGAATCAGGGGGGGCTGGTGCATCATGCCCCCTCTCTGTTCCCCCTGCGGTGTTCCTTGCCATCCAGCGAGTTGTCGGTTGTGGCTCATCGTTGCCCTCACGCTTGGTGTTACTGGGATCTCCGCGGCTGTCAACCGCAGATTCACCAGTAGGGATACTCCTTCCATCGCGTTGGATAGTCCAACCCCAGCTGTTTCACCCCCTTTTGTGTGTTATGCTGTAGGTGGGTGGTGCTGCTGCCTCGTCTCCGGCATCACAGGTGACCCGCCCGGTTGTTCGGTACACCCTTCCTGCACAGGTTGTCTCATCCCCCTTTCTCTGGAGACAAGCGGAGGCGGGGAGGTTGAAGTCCCTGCTAAGTGCGCGGATGGCAGGTGATCCTCCTCTGCTATCCATGATTGCTGCACTCCGCCGCATCGCTGGTAAACCGGCCCTTGATATGGCAATGATCTCCCGGTCTTGGAGAGTCCATCTACTGGCGGTGGCACATTGGGAAACCACCTGGGCTCCATAGAGTCGTTGGCCTGGAGCTAGTGGGTTCCACGCACATCTTGGCTGTGTACGTTTTCCACCTCCACGCGGTCCTGCAGCGCGTTCATGATACGCCGCTAGTGTAGCTGTTCCAGCCACTCGGTGATTCTCCGGTGTTGTCCCAGTGGGTCCGCGCTCGTCGATGAAGTGACAGGCGTGCAAGAGGGTGTGGGCGAGATCTCCTTACTACCCGCCTGTGTGGCCGCACGTTGCGGCAAGAAGTGGCGTACGGAAACTTGCTGCAAATGTTACTGGTGCCGCCTCCGCGTATCTTGATGCACAAAATTTGCTGCCGACATGCATGACTGAATCTGAAGGCTCATGCAGTTCTGCTAGCAAAGAGCAAGGAACTCTCCACGCTCACCGCACCATAATACTGATACCCCCAATTTTGCCGCGCACAATTCTACTTCCGCGCTTTCTAACTCCACGTTTGGTCTACTCCGCGATCCAGCCGTTCCGCGATTCTGCTGGTCACTCCTCCGCTACCTATCCTTGTCTTCCGCGGATGCTTCGTACCTTCTGGGTCCCAGTCATGGGTAGTGCTCTACGGCTCCCTCCTTGCCAGCACGAGAGTTCGCCACCTTACGGCCTCTGACTCCTTTGCCCGTGGAATCCCCGTTCCGCGGTCGTGTGCAAGGCCGCGGAGTCGCCAACAGCACTCCTTACCCGTCTTGTATTCCCTGGTGATGACAGCACTCAGCGAAATCTTGGATTGTTCCCAGGAGGGGAAGATTGAGTAGTATGTTCCGTGCGCACCTAGAGGATAAGTATTTGTCCTCCGCGGAACAACCCCGCGGAGAGCACGGTTGCAACTTCCTCAACAGGTGCGGATCTTGAAGGGTAGAGCGTGGGTGTGAACCAAGACTAGTACTCGCGCGGATTGAAGAACCAAAAGGACTCTTGGGCTCATGAGCGGGAGATAGACTTGCATTAACTCAAGTTACAAGAGATCAGACAAAGGGTCAGCATTGGTCACAGATCTGTCATCGTTCGTTTGTCTTTTTTTTCCTCCGCTACGCCACTACTTTATAACCACCAAAACTAGCTCTCTAAGACATCTCCCATCACTCCTTCCCTTATTCAGACTCCGCGCAGTGCGCTACATGCACCACGGGTCTCGTCCTTGATACACACACACACTCTCTTCACTACTATATTTCCTTGTTCTGCCACTACATCTTCCTCTAGTCCGCGGCTTGGACGCTCGCGGACTTGTGTTCTTCCTTGAATCTTCGTCTTCGTGCGGTGAGTCCTCCTGGTCCTCCTGCTTGATTATCGCTGCCCACCCTGAGCTCTCATTGGTCGAGCTTCCCTTTGACATCTGGTCCTGCCGTCGAGTGTTTCTGTGCGTCCGCCGCTTTAGCTTCTCCGCGGCTCGACCCATGTTCCCTTCTCACCGCGGATTCTCACCCTGCTCTTCCTCCCTTTCTTGTTCTTCCGCAGCCATTTTTGCCTCCTGGCGGCAACTTTTCCCGCCTCTTCTCCCTGATTGCTTCTAGATTCCGTGCCACCACACGCTCTACCACAATTCTATCACGGGAGTCAGCATGCCTTGCGCGTTCTCCGACACTCCACGGTTCCCCTGTTATCCTCCTCCGCGAATCACTGGCCGCGGAAGCTTCGTTCTGCATATCTGTGGATGGCGATGATCTCTCCTCCACAATCCATCTTTTCCTCAGCGGAGATGCGGTGGATCCTCGCTTGACAATATGTCACTGACCATGACCAAATAAAGTCACTAAGTGTGGTAAACTTTGACAACTAACAACACGAGTCAAAAATGGTCAGGGTGGAAGGTAATGGTTTGTGAATACTGGTTATCTACTAGGAAGTACAAATACCTTCAATATGTAGTGGAAAAATGTGGCCTCAATTCAAAGTGACCAACCAAAATATGCATGTGTCACTAACCATGACGACCAAATTTCACGTATGTTGTCAATGTTGAAAATGCATAACACGAGTCACAAATGTTCAGAGCGGAAAACAATGGATTGGGGACACTAGTTATCAACTAGCAAGTACAAATACCTTCAACAAGCAGTGGCACGGTATGGCTAGCGTGCTTAGTGACCAACCAAAAGATGCATACGTCACTGAATACGACCGTAAATGTCCACTATGTATGGTTAACATTGACAACTCATAACACGAGTCACAAATGGTCAGAGGGAGATACAATGGTTTGGGAAGCATATGTATTAACTAGAATGGACAAAGAACTTCAATACGTAGTGGCACGGTGTGGCTAATATGCACACCAAACAATCAAACTAGGCATATGTCACTGATCATGACCACAGAATTTCAATATGGGTTGTCAACGTTGACCAACCATAACACGAGTCACAAACGGGCAGGACAGGAAACAGTGCTATGGAAATATCGGTTCTCAACTACCAAGTACAACGACCTTCAGTCAGTAGTAGCGCGGTGTGGCTATCACGCACAATGACCGACCAAAGTAGGCATATGTACTGCCTTTGACCAAAGAAATCCGCTCTGTGTGGTCAACATTGACAACTCATAATACGAGTCACAAATGGTCAGAGGGGGAAACAATGGTTTGGGAACACCACGCATCACATAGAAAGCACAAGAGGCTTCAAAACGTTGTAGCACGGTGTGTGGAACATGCACGATGACCAACCAAAGTAGGCATATGTCACTGACCATGACCAAGTAATATCACTAAGTGTGGTAAACTTTGACAAGTCACAACACGAGTCACAAATGGTCAGGGTGGAAGGTAATGGTTTGTGACTACTAGTTATCTACTATCAAGTACAAATACCTTCAATATGTAGTGGCACAATGTGGCTTCAATGCACAGTGACCAACCAAAGTATGCATATGTCACTAACCATAACGAACAAATTTCACTTCATGTGGTCAACGTTGAAAACGCATAACACGAGTCACAAATGGTCAGAGGGGAAAACAATGGATTGGGAAGCCTGTGTATTGGCTATAAAAGACAAATAACTTCAATACATAGTGGCACGGTGTGGCTAATATGCAAACCAAACAATCAAACTAGGCATATGTCACTGATCATGACCAGAGAATTTCAATATGGGTGGTCAACGTTGACCAACCATAACACGAGTCACAAACGGTCAAGAGAGGAAACAATGCTATGAGAATATCGGTTCTCAACTACCAAGTACAATGACCTTCAGTCAGTAGTAGCGCGGTGTGGCTACCATGCACAATGACCGACCAAAGTAGGCATATTTACTGCCTTTGACCAAAGAAATCCGCTGTGTGTGGTCCACGTTGACAACTCATAATACGAGTCACAAATGGTCAGAGGGGGAAACAATGGTTTGGGAACACCACGTATCACATAGCAAGCACAAGGGGCTTCAATACGTTGTGGCACGGTGTGGGGACCATGCA
>SZWC01004645.1:109034-120979 GCA_023375785.1 Penium margaritaceum
ATTGACAACTCATAACACGAGTCACAAATGGTCAGATGGATAAACAATGGTTTGGGAAGCATATGTATTGACTAGAAAGGACAAAGAACTACAATACGTAGTGGCACGGTGTGGCTATTATGCACACCAAACAACCAAACAAGGCATGTGTCACTGAGCATGACCACAGAATTTCAATATGGATGGTCAACGTTGACCAACCATAGCACAAGTCACAAACGGTCAGGACAGGAAACAATGCTATGGGAATATCGGTTCTCAACTACCAAGTACAAAGACCTTGAGTCAGTAGTAGCACGGTGAGGCTACCATGCACAATGACCGACCAAAATAGGCATATGTACTGCCTTTGACCAAAGAAATCCACTGTGTGTGGTCAACATTGACAACTCATAATACGAGTCACAAATGGTCAGAGGGGGAAACAATGGTTTGGGAACACCAAGTATCACATAGCAAGCACAAGGGGCTTCAATACGTTGTGGCANACCAAATAATGTCACTAAGTGTGGTAAACTTTGACATCTCACAACACGAGTCACAAATGGTCAGGGTGGAAGGTAATGGTTTGTGAATACTAGTTATCTACTAGCAAGTACAAATACCTTCAATTTGTAGTGGCACAATGTGCCTTCAATGCACAGTGACCAGCCAAAGTATGCATATGTCACTGAACATGACGAAAGAATTTCACTTCATGTAGTCAACGTTGAAAATGCATAACACAAGTCACAAATTGTCAGAGGAGAAAACAATGGATTGGGAACACTAGTTATCAACTAGGAAGTACAAAGACCTTCAACAAGCAGTGGCACGATATGGCTAGCATGCACAGTGACCAACCAAAGGATGCATACATCACGGACTATGACCGAATAAGTCCACTATGTGTGGTCAATATTGAAAACTCATAACACGAGTCACAAATGGTCAAAGGGAGAGAGAATGGTTTGGGAAGCATATGTATTGACTAGAAAGGACAAAGAACTTCAATACGTAGTGGCACGGTGTGGCTAATATGCACACCAAACAACCAAACAAGGCATATGTCAGTGAGCATGACCACATAATTTCAATATGGGAATATCGGTTCTCAAGTACCAAGTACAACGACCTTAAGTCAGTAGTAGCACGGTGTGGCTACCATGCACAATGACCGACCAAAGTAGGCATATGTACTGCCTTTGACCAAAGGAATCCGCTGTGTGTGGTCAACGTTGACAACTCTTAATACGAGTCATAAATGGTCAGAGGGTGAAACAATGGTTTGGGAACACCAATTATGACATAGCAAGCACAAGGGGTTTCAATACGTTGTCGCACGGTGTGGAGACCATGCACGATGACCAACCAAAGTAGGCATTTGTCACTGACCATGACCAAGTAATGTCACTAAGTGTGGTTAACTTTGACAACTCACAAGACGAGTCACAAATGGTCAGGGTGAAAGGTAATGGGTTGTGAATACTAGTTATCTACTAGCAAGTACAAATGCGTTCAATATGTAGTGGCACAATGTGGCTTCAATGCACAGTGACCAACCAAAGTATGCATATGTCAATAACTATGACAAACAAATTTCACTTCATGTGGTCAACGTTGGAAACGCATAACACGAGTCACAACTGGTCAGAGGGGAAAACAATGGATTGGGAACAGTAGTTTTCAACTAGGAAGTACAAAGACCTTCAACAAGTAGTGGCACGTCATGACTAGCGTGCACAGTGACCAACCAAAGGATGCATACATCACCGACTACGACCGAAAAAGTCCACTATGTGTGGTCAACATTGACAACTCATATCACGAGTCACAAATGGTCACAGGGAGAGATAATGGTTTGGGGAGCCTATGTATTGACTAGAAAGGACAAAGAACTTTAATACGTAGTGGCACGGTGTGGCTAATTGGCACACCAAACAACCAAACTAGGCATTTGTCACTGATCTGTTGGCCTGAGGGTGAGTGTGCACCCAGGAGGGTCCCTTGCAGTGGCTGGTTCACACCACCAACTGTTTTTGGAGAGACTGAAACTATGGAGGCAACTGGTTCCAAGGATGGCAGAAAACTAGTCAGAGAGTGAGGCAATAGTTTTGGCCTCAATTGATTGGGAATGAACACTTGCTCAGGGCTCACAAGCAGTGGCATTTTATAGCCACTGATCTAAGCTTTCCAGAACACCAAAGCATGCCAGATTTTGAGCTTCCTAGCACATTCCATGGCTTCTAGAGTACTCCTTGGTAGGCTGTCCTTTTCCCACTTAGGAAGGCATCCCTTCCCTCCTGTAGAAGCTTCTGCCCCTTCCTAGACTCCTCAGCTTGCTTCTAGTAGGAGGGAAGGTGTCCAGAAGACCAAGACACCTCTAGATGCCTTGTAGGACAAGTCACCCCTTCTAGAAGGTGTGCCACCTTCTTGGACCCTCACGTGGCCTTCTTAAAACTTGAAGAGGAACTCTAGAGGTTGAGCTAGCTTCCTGGCATCTATTTTCCACCTCCCTTGAGGCAGGGCAGAATTTCATCTTGTGGGACTTGAACCCGGGCCCCTGCCTCTAGAGGTGGACACCATTAACCACTAAGCCACTAAGGCTTGTCTTTTTGGTGTTCCTTTTTGGAGTCACTCCTGCCATGGTGAGGAGCATCAATCCAACAATCTCCCCCTTGCGTGTCACCCATGGCAGTTGTCCATGCTCAGCGTGCAACTCAAGAGGCTTGGGAAAGCCCAAGCTCCATACAAGTAGCATCATGCCTGTCCTTGGGTTGCGCCTTTGTCATGGCATCAGCAAGCATGTGCTTTGTGCCGCAATGCACAAGCACCACATCACCCTTTGCAACAAGGTCTCGTGCAAAGTGATGCCGGATCTCTATGTGCTTGGTCCTCCGGTGTAGCACAGGGTTCTTGGTCAGGCTGATGGCACTCATGTTGTCAACATTGAGTGCCGTTGGCTTCTTTTGCGGCACNGCTCCATACAAGTAGCATCATGCCTGTCCTTGGGTTGCGCCTTTGTCATGGCATCAGCAAGCATGTGCTTTGTGCCGCAATGCACAAGCACCACATCACCCTTTGCAACAAGGTCTCATGCAAAGTGATGCCGGATCTCTATGTGCTTGGTCCTCCGGTGTAGCACATGGTTCTTGGTCAGGCTGATGGCACTCATGTTGTCAACATTGAGTGCCGTTGGCTTCTTTTGCGGCACCCCAATCTCCTTGAGCAATCGTTGCAGCCATAGTGCGTCCTTTGCGCCTTCCGAGAGCGCAATATACTCCGCCTCAGTGCTGGATAGAGCCACACTGTCCTGCTTCCGGCTTGCCCAAGACACCGCTGCACCACCAAGCACAAAAACATATCCTGATGTTGACTTGCGGTCATCAACGTCACCTGCCCAGTCAGCATCAGAGTAGCCAACCAACTCGAGGGAGTCAGTCCGCGCTCCTGCTCCGAACACAAGTTGCGAATGTGTCATTGCCTTCAAGTAGCAAAGGATTTTCTTCACCGCTTGCCAATGTGGCGGCCCCGGATCAGCAACATATCGGCTCACTTGTCCTTCAGCAAAGGCAAGGTCAGGCCGTGTCGCCACCATGGCATACATTATGCTGCCAACTGCGGACTGGTACGGTACTCCAGCCATCTCCGCCTTCTCGTCCTCCATGCTCGGGCCCATGCTCAAGCTCAACTCACATGTCGTTGTCATAGGTGTGCCGATGGGGTTACACTCCTCCATGTTGTAGCAGCGGAGCACCTCCTGCACATATTTTTCTTGACCCATCTCCAGCGTGCGTGCTTTGTGGTCCCTCTTGATGGCGATGCCAATGTAGTACTCAAGCTCGCCCATGTCTTTCATCTTGAACTGGCCGCCAAGTTGTTGCTTCAGGCTCTTGAGCCCCCCCTCATCCGAAGACACAAGGATGAGGTCATCCATGTAGAGGACAACAATTTGGTGGAGTCCTGGCTGATTACGGACGTACACGCTATGATCAGCCTCGCAGCGCTTGAAGCCAAGCTCACCCATGAAACAATCCATTTTGAGGTACCACATGAGCGAAGCTTGCTTCAGTCCATAGAGCGCCCTGCGAAGCCGGCACACCTTCCCTTGCGGCGCATTCACCCCCTCTGGCACCTCCATGTATACTTCCTTGTCCAGGTCGCCATTGAGGAACGCGGTTTTCACGTCCATTTGGTGGATTTCGTAGTCGCGTGTCGCTGCCACCATGAGGATAGTACGGATGGAGGCAAACTTGGCAACTGGTGCAAAGGTCTCGTCGTAGTGCTCCCCTTTTCTCTGGCCATATCCTTTCGCCACCAGCCGCGCCTTGCACCGCTCCACCTTCCCCTCCTTTGTGAGATTCTTCCAGAAGATCCACTTGGAGCCGATGATTTTCTCGCCCTCCGGCCGGTCAACCAGCTCCCAAGTACCGTTCTCCTCGTGGGAGGCAAGCTAAGATTTTATTGCTCCCTCCCACTCAGCCCCATCCTTCCGCTGCAGTGCCTCCTTTACAGATTGAGGCTCCTCTTGCGTGAAGAAGGCTTGTGCAAAACCAGTCCA
Source organism: Penium margaritaceum (assembly GCA_023375785.1). Lineage (NCBI taxonomy): Eukaryota > Viridiplantae > Streptophyta > Zygnematophyceae > Desmidiales > Peniaceae > Penium > Penium margaritaceum. The sequence continues at coordinate 113,575 of SZWC01004645.1, forward strand.
ACTTCCCTTGTCGGCATCATACCTTTTTGTCCTTCTTCGCACACGGTTACTTGTGCGGGGCTCTTGAGGCGGTTGTTGTTGTTGCTGTCCCCTTTTGGCGCCATCCTCTCCAAGCGCCTGATCCCCCTCTCTTGGAGACCTTGGAGACATCGATCGACTCCCCGCCTCCACGTCCCTCTCCGATGCTTCGGATTTTTCGTCCGAACTGGCCGGAACATATTATGCAGGTTGCACATCCCCCGGGCGATCCTCTCCGGCTGGTGCTACTGCGAGGACGTTACCCTCATTCACGTCCTCCGGCGTCTCCCCCTCAAGGAGTGGCATCCACTCCCCTCTCTTGGAGAGACCTGCCTCCTTGTCTGTCCAACGGCTTTTCTCGTCGAATGTGATGTCGCGACTCCACACAATCTGCTGCCTCCTTGGGTCAAAGAGCCGATACGCCTTGCTTCCGCTCTCATATCCAAGGAAAATACACCGACGGGTACGCGGGTCCAGCTTGCTCCGTCCCTCACGTGCCTGCACCATTGCATTTGCAACACAACCAAACGTGCGGAGATGACCCACCGCCGGCTTCCACCCGCTCCACACTTCTTGTGGCGTCTTCCACGCATTGCTCTCCTTGTCCTTCAGCGGCTTGGTCGGCATGAGATTCATGATGTACGCTGCTGTCCTTGCCGCCTCCGCCCAGTACCGTTGTGTAAGGCCAGCGTCGCTCAACATGGATCGCACCATGTTAGGGATTGTGCAATTCGCTCTCTCTGCGATGCCATTCTGTTGTGGGGAGTGTGGAGTTGCTTTCTGCCACTTAATCCCCTTGCTCTTCATCCACCCAAGGCACACCGCATATTCACCGCCGTTGTCACTCCGGAACGCCTTCACCTTCAACTCTGTTTGCCGCTCCATATCAGCCACAAACTCTTGCATGCACGCAATGACCTCACTCTTCCACTTCATTGGATAGAGGTAGAGTTTCCGACTGTGGTCATCGATGAAGGCGAGGAAGTAGCGAGCTCCGCCGATGGAGCTCTCAAGAGGTCCACACACATATGTGTGTACCACGGCCAGTTTTGCCGATGCACGCGTCCCCTTGGCGACAAACGGCTGCCGAGTTGATTTGCCAATGATGCATGGCTCACACACGGTCTCCTTGGTTCCATCAAGGCCGCTGATTTGGAGACCCCGCACCACTTCCCTCTTCGCCATCTCCTTCAGTGTTGATGGAGAAATGTGGCAGAGTCGGCGGTGCCATAGGTCCAGGTCTCCTCCATCATTTGTTGCAAGGTTGGCGGCGTTGGACCCCACCCGGCTGCTGAGGATCTTTGCGCGTAGCAGGTACAAGTCGTCCTCCCTCTTTGCACGCGCAATCACCTCACCTTTGCCCTCTTTGCGGATGACGGCGTCCTTCTTTGTGAAGAGCACCACAAGTCCCTTGTCGGTAAGGCGGCTGACGGAGAGCAGGTTTGCCCCAAAGCTAGGCATATGCAGCACATCGTAGATTGTGCTTGTGACAGGTTTTCCATCCACAATTGACTAAACGCGGACGTTACCCTCACCGGCGGCCACCTCTGTTTTTCCATTGGCCACTGTCATGCGTCTCTCCGAGGCGCCGTAGGTGACAAATGCCGCCCTGTTGCATTGCGTGTGGCGGCCTGATCCGGAGTCGATGACGGCAACTCCCGGATCCTTCAAGTTGGTGGAGTTGTACGCCATAAGGGCGTGCTTATCTTTTCTCCCGCCCTGCTGCGACCGATCTGTTTTCTTCTTAGGACAGTTGCGCACGTAGTGGCCCTCCTTGCCGCAGTTGAAGCACTCCCCCTTCTTGTCACCCTTCTTAGTACCCTGTTTGGTACCCTTCCACTTGTCGCCTCGGCCTCCACTTTGAGGATGAACCGTGTAAGCTGAAGTTGATGCCGCTGCACTCTCTCGACCGCCACGTCGCATCCACTCATTGCGCACGTACTCAGCAACCTTCGGGTACTTCAGCTCGTCAGAAGGCCAGCCACCAACGACTGTGATCATGGGACTCCAACTGTCTGGCAAGGCCAGAAGGAGGATCATAGCTTGCAACTGAGAGTCGACCTCCCAACCCGTGGCCACGTACTCCGCTGCGAGGGACTCAAACTGCTGCATGATCTCCATGATGTTGTCGCCTTCATTGGCTCGGAGGGTGACGAGCCGTTCGTAGATGAAGAGCTGGTTGGTAAGATTGCTTGACTGGTAGATGGAGCAGAGTTTTGACCATGCGTCCGCGGCCAGGGTGCATCCTTGGATGTGCCCAAGTTATGGTGGGCATAACGCGGACACAAGGAGCGCCAACGCCTTTTTGTTGCGCTTCTTGTATTCCTCCTTCACCTCAGCCGTTGCAGTCTCCGGCGGAACAGTCTCATCACCTTTTACAAGCTCAAGCAGTCCCTTGTTGTCAACAAAGACCTCAAACTGCCACCTCCACAAGGCGAATCCTGTCCCATCAAACTTAAGGACAGCGCGGTTGCTCTCTTGCTCGCTAGTTGCCATGTCTTGCTGTTGGGAGCGTGAAATCAAGCTGGCTTTGAACCCCTTAGAGGCGTGGGCCCATAACCCTTTGTTGGCCTGAGGGTGAGTGTGCACCCTAGAGGGTCCCTAGCAGTGGCTGTTTCACACCACCAACTGTTTTTGGAGAGACTGAGACTGTGGAGGCAACTGGTTCCAAGGATGGCAAAATCTGGTCAAAGAGTGAAGCAATAGTTTTGGCCTCAATTGACTGGGAATGAACACTTGATCAAGGCTCACAAGCAGTGGTATTTTATAGCCACTGATCTAAGCTTTCCAGAACACCAAAGCATGGCAGATTTTGAGTTTCCTAGCAGATTCTATGGCTTCTACAGTGCTCCTTGGTATGCTGTCCTTTTCCCACCTATGAAGGCATCCCTTCCCTCCTCTAGAAGCTTCTGCCCCTTCCTAGACTCCTCAGCTTGCTTCTAGTAGGAGGGGAGGTGTCCAGAAGACCAAGACACCTCTAGATGCCTTGTAGGACAAGTCACCCCTTCTAGAAGGTGTGCCACCTTCCTATACCCTCACCTGGCCGTCTAAAAACATAAAGAGGAACTCTATAGGTTGAGCTAGCTTCCTGGGATCTATTTTCCACCTCCCTTGAGGCAGGGCAGAATTTCATCTTGTGGGACTTGAACCCGGGCCCCTGCCTCTAGAGGTGGACACCATTAACCACTAAGCCACTAAGGCTTGTCTTTTTGGTGTTCCTTTTTGGATTCCGTCCTGCCATGGTGAGGAGTATCATTCCAATATGATGATGACCACATAATTTCAATATGGGTGGTCAACATTGACCAGCCATAACACGAGTCACACACGGTCAGGACAGGAAACAATGCTATGGGAATATTGGTTCTCAACTACCAAATACAACGACCTTCAGTCAGTAGTAGCACGGTGTGGCTACCATGCACAATGACCGACCAAAGTAGGCATATGTACTGCCTTTGACCAAAGAAATCCGCTATGTGTGGTCAACATTGACAACTCATAACTAAGGCTGCACACCAAATCCTAGGATCCGGGGATCTTATCCGGGGATCCGGATCCGGATCCGGATCTGAGGATCCGGATCCTTGATCAAGATTCAATCCAGGATTCAGGGGTCTTTTAACCACATACAAAAGAGGGGTAAACGCCGTTAGGGGTAAAAACTGTAAGGCATTATCCTTGCTCAGCCTATATGATCCGGAAAAGATTCAAGGATCCAGAGGATCCAGGGATCTTTTATTGGATCCGAGGATCCAAATCCATCCTAGGATCCGGAACCGGGGATCAGGATCCAACCCAAGATACAAGAATCTTACCTGGTGTGCACCCTTACTCATAATACGAGTCACAAATGGTCAGAGGGGGAAACAATGGTTTGGGAACACCAAGTACCACATAGCAAGCACAAGGGGCTTTAATACGTTGTGGCACGGTGTGGAGACCATGCACGATGACCAACTAAAGTAGGCATATGTCACTGACCATGACCAAATAATGTCACCAAGTGCGGTAAATTGACAACTCACAACACGAGTCACAAATGGTCAGGGTGGAAGGTAATGGTTTATGAATACTAGTTATCTACTAGCAAGTACGAATACCTTCAATATGTAGTGGCACAATGTGGCTTCAATGCACAGTGACCAACCAAAGTATGCATATGTCACTAACCATGACAAACAAATTTCACTTCATGTTGTCAACGTTGGAAACGCATCACACAAGTCACAAATGGTCAGAGGGGAAAACAATGGATTGGGAATACTTGTTTTCAACTAGGAAGTACAAACAACTTCAACAAGCAGTGGCACGGCATGTCTAGCATGCACAGTGACCAACCAAAGGATGCATACGTCACCGAGTACGACCGAAGAAGTCCACTATGTGTGGTCAACATTGACAACTCATAACACGAGTAACAAATGGTCAGAGGGAGAGACAATGGTTTGGGAAGCCTATGTATTGACTAGAAAGGACAAAGAACTTCAATACGTAGTGGCACGGTGTGACTAATAGGCACACCAAACAACCAAACTAGGCATATGTCACAGATCATGACCACATAATTTCAATATGGGTGGTCAACGTTGACCAACCATAACACGAGTCACAAACGGTCAGAACAAGAAACAATGCTATGGGAATATCGGTTCTCAACTACCAAATACAACGACCTTCAGTTAGTAGTAGCACGGTATGGCTACCATGCACAATGACTGACCAAAGTAGGCATATGTACTGCCTTTGACAAAAGAAATCCGCTGTGTGTGGTCAACGTTGACAACTCATAATACAATTCACAAATGGTCAGAGGGGGAAACAATGGTTTGGGAACACCAAGTACCACATAGCGAGCACGAGGGGCTTGAATACGTTGTGGCACGGTGTGGAGACCATGCACGATGACCAACTAAAGTAGGCATATGTCAGTGACCATGACCAAGTAATGTCACTAAGTGTGGTAACCTTTGACAACTCACAACACGAGTCACAAATGGTCAGGGTGGAAGGTAATGGTTTGTAAATACTAGTTGTATACTAGCAAGTAAAAAAAACTTCAAAAGGTAGTGGCACAATCTGGCTTCAATGCACAGTGACCAACCAAAATATGCATATGTCACTAACCATGACGAACAAATTTCACTTCATGTGGTCAACGTTGAAAACGCATAAAACGAGTCACAAATGGTCAGAGGGGAAAACAATGGATTGGGAAGCCTATGTACTGGCTAGAAATGACAAAGAACTTCAATACGTAGTGGCACGGTGTGGCTAATATGCACATTAAAAGAGCCAAACTAGGTATATGTCACTGATCATGACCACATAATTTCAATATGGGTGGTCAACGTTGACCAACTATAACAGGAGTCACAAACGGTCAGACCTGGAAACAATGCTATGGGAATATCGGTTCTCAACTACCAAGTACAACGATGTTAAGTCAGCAGTAGTACGCTGTGGCTACCATGCACAATGACCGACCAAAGTAGGCATATGTACTGCCTTTGACCAAAGAAATCCGCTGTTTGTGGTCAACGTTGACAACTCATAACACGAGTCACCAATGGTCAGAGGGGGAAACAATGGTTTGGAAACACCACGTATCACATAACAAGCACAAGGGGCTTCAATACGTTGTGGCACGGTGTGGAGACCATGCACGATGACCAACCAAAGTAGGCATATATCACTGACCATGACCAAATAATGTCTCTAAGTGTGGTAAACTTTGACAACTCACAACAGGAGTCACAAATGGTCAGGGTGGAAGGTAATGGGTTGTGAATACTAGTTATCTACTAGCAAGAACAAATACCTTCAATATGTAGTAGCACAATGTGGCTTCAATGCACAATGATCACCCAAAGTATGCATATGTCACTGAACATGACGAAAGAATTTCACTTCATGTAATCAACGTTGAAAACGCATAACACGAGTCACAAATGGTCAGAGGAGAAAACAATGGATTGGGAGCACTAGTTATCAACAAGGAATTACAAAAACCTTCATCAAGCAGTGGCACGGTATGGCTAGCGTGCACAGTGACCAACCAAAGGATGCAGACTTCACTGACTACGACCGAATAAGTCCACTATGTGTGGTCAACATTGACAACTCATAACAAGAGTCACTAATGGTCAGCGGGAGAGACAATGGTTTGGGAAGCCTATGCATTGACTAGAAAGGACAAAGAACTTCAATACGTAGTGGCACAGTGTGACTAATATGCACACAAAACAACCAAACTAGGCATATGTCAATGATCATGACCACAAAATTTCAATATGGGTGGTAAATGTTGACCAACCATAACAGGAGTCACAAACGGTCAGGACAGGAAACAATGCTATGGGAATATCGGTTCTCAACTACCAAGTACAATGACCTTCATTCAGTAGTAGCACGGTGTGGCTACCATGCACAATGACCGACCAAAGTAGTCATATGTACTGCCTTTGACCAAAGAAATCCGCTGTGTGGTCAACGTTGACAACTCATAATACGAGTCACAAATAGTCAGAGGGGGAAACAATTGTTTGGGAACACCAAATATCACATAGCAAGCACAAGGGGCTTCAATACGTTGTGGCACGGTGGGGAGACCATGCATAATGACCAACTAAAGTAGGCATATGTCACTGACCATGACCAAATAAAGTCACTAAGTGTGGTAAAATTTGACAACTCACAACACGAGTCACAAATGGTCAGGGTGGAAGGTAATGGTTTGTGAATACCAGTTATCTACTAGCAAGTACAAATACCTTCAATATGTAGTGGCACAATGTGGCCTCAATGCACAGTGACCAACGAAAGCATGCATATGTCACTAACCATGACAAACAAATTTAATGTATGTGGTCAATGTTGAAAACGCATAACACGAGTCACAAATGCTCAGAGGGGAAAACAATGGATTGGGGAAACTAGTTATCAACTAGCAAGTACAAAGACCTTCAACAAGCAGTGGCACGGTATAGCTAGCGTGCATAGTGACAAACCAAAGGATGCATATGTCACTGACTATGACCGAATAAGTCCACTTTGTGTTGTCAGCATTGACAACTCATAATCCGAGTCACAGATGGTCAGAGGGAGATACAATGGTTTGGGATGCCTATGTATTGACTAGAAAGGACAAAGAACTTCAATACGTAGTGGCACGGTGTGGCTAGTATGCACACCAAACAACCAAACAAGGCATATGTCACTGATCATGACCACATAGTTTCAATATGGGTGGTCAACGTTGACTAACCATAACACGAGTCACAAACGGGCAGGACAGGGAACAATGCTATGCGAATATCGGTTCTCATTTACCAAGTACAATGACCTTCAGTCAGTAGTAGCGCGGTGTGGCTACCATGCACAATGA
>SZWC01004646.1:0-21219 GCA_023375785.1 Penium margaritaceum
GGCATTGTGCATCAAACCACAGCACCCTACACTCCCCAACAAAATGGAGTAGCTGAAAGGTGGCACAGAACCTTGGGGGATGCACTGCGCACTTTACTTGCCGAGTCGGGCTTGTCTTTTGGGTTCTAGGAAGAGGCCGTGAAATGCATCACTTGGGTGTGGAACCGGGTGCCCCAGGGTCCCTTGCCAAAGACAGTCACCCCATGGGAACGGTGGTTCAAACAACGGGCAGATTTGCGTCCCGCCCGAGTGTGGGGCTCGATGGCGTGTGTGTGGTTTGCAGAACCACAACGGAGTCATAAACTGAGTCCACGCGGTCGATGCTGTGTCTTTGTAGGTGTCTCTCATGCCTCTAAAGCATGGAGGTTTTGGGATACTGTCCATCACTCCTTTGTTGAGAGTCGGGATGCATCATTCTTGGAGCACATGCCATACAAGGTCTTCAAAACACTGAAACAAGCACCGAACCTTACAGTCCCTGACCGATACCCAGATTATGTCAGTGTTCCAATTTTTGTCCCAGTTACCAGAGTGCAGCCAAACCGGCCACAGTCCACAGCTCACACGGGTGATGCCCACGAGGTGTCATCCGGCTCAACTGATACGCGTACAACATCAGATACTCCTGCGTCCCCCTCCATACCTGACACAGAAGCTACAGCATAGCCTGACCCAATCCGTCGGTCGCAGCGTAATGTTGCAAGAGTCAACTATCGACAGTTTTACCATACCGCCGGCACAACCAACATGNTCACTCCTTTGTAGAGAGTCGGGATGCATCATTCTTGGAGCACATGCCTTACAAGGTCTTCAAAACACTGAAACAAGCACCGAACCTCACAGTCCCTGACCGATACCCAGAGTATGTCAGTGTTCCAATTTTTGTCCCAGTTACCAGAGTGCAGCCAAACCGGCCACAGTCCACAGCTCACACGGGTGATGCCCACGAGGTGTCATCCGGCTCAACTGATACGCGTACAACATCAGATACTCCTGCGTCCCCCTCCATACCTGACACAGAAGCTACAGCATAGCCTGACCCAATCCGTCGGTCGCAGCGTAATGTTGCAAGAGTCAACTACCGACAGGTTTATCACACAGCTGGCACATCCAACATGAAAACACCCCTCACAGAGCCACTGACAGTAGAAGAGGCAAGGAGTTGTCCTGATGCAGCAGAGTGGGGAAAAGCGATGGCCGACGAGTGAAATGCCCTGCTTGAGCATGGCGTCTACATGCTCGTCCCACTCCCACCTGAGCGGAAGGCTATAGACTTGAAGTGGGTGTACAAGGTCAAAAGGGACTTACATGGCCTGTTGGAGAAATACAAGGCACGCCTTGTGGCCAAAGGTTTTCACCAAGTGCCAGGTCGAGACTTTACAGACACGTATGCCCCAGTGGGCAAGTACACCTCAAATCGTGTCTTACTGGGGGTCGCGGCCCATGAGGACTGGGAGGTTCATCAAATCGATGTGAAAAATGCCTTCTTGAATGGTCCCTTGGATGAGGAGTTGTATGTGGAACAACCACCAGGCTTTGACGACGGTACTGACCGGGTGTGCTTCTGTTGAAAGCACTGTATGGATTGAAACAAGCACCACGATGTTGGAACAAGGAGATACGTCACACACTGGAAAGTGGAGGGTTCATGCAAAGTATCTCCGACCCCTCCTTGTTCATTCGCTGGGTCAACAATATTCTTGTTGCTCTCATTGTGTATGTTGACAATCTCTTGACCCTCTCCCCCTCACTTTCTCTCATCTAGGACACCAAGGCACTGCTCACTGCGCATTACCAAATGATAGACCTTGGGGAGGCACACAACTTCCTAGGCATGACAATCACACAAGACAGAGCCACACGCACATTCACTCTGCACCAGGGTCGGTTTATCGCACAACTGACGGCACGGTTTTGCCCCTTGGTCCATCACCTTCCTCGCCAACATTCACCCATGAGCCCAGACGTGTATGCTCACCTGCTTGATGCACACACCATAGACTATGGCCCCGACACTGATCCTACCCTTTACAGACAGATAATTGGCAGCCTCACCTACCTACCTCTCCTCCACCACACGACCTCACATCTCATGTGCTGTAAACACCCTGGCCCAGTTCAGTCAGCAACCACACACAACGCACCACAAGGCATTGCTCAAGCTGTTGCGCTATGTGTTTGACACTGCGTCACTGGGTCTTGTCTTTGCTCCCGGCACGGGCATCTTGATTGATGGGTACTGTGACAGTGATTATGCACGAGACAAACATGCACAAAGTTGTGGCGGGTATGTGTTTCGCATGTGGGGCACAACTGTCTCCTGGCGTAGTGCTAAACAGTCATGTGTTGCACGAAGTGTGCCTGAGGTAGAGTACATGGCGTTGGGTGAGGCAGCGTGTGAAGCCACATGGTTGAGCAGGCTACTGGGGGAATTGGGCATGACTGTGGGACCCGTACCATTGCATAGTGACAACTCAGCTGCACGTCGCATTACAACCAATGACGGTGTGCTGCACCCACGCACAAAGCACATAAGTGTTGAGCACCACTTTGTACGTGAGGCAGTGGAAGCGGGCTTGGTGCAAGTGTGGGGTGTGAGCGGGGACGAACAACTTGCGGACTTCCTCACCAAAGCCCTACCCTCATCAACTCTTCTTGTACAACTCCAGCAACTTGGCTGCATGCATGCAACACCCTCGGCCAAGGGGGCGTGATAACCCTGTGTATATATTTTGCCCCGCTTGTGGCCTTGGGTGTACAGTGCATGCGGATCCGGCGGTCGGCGGTGATCCACGCTAGACGCGGAGACATCCTACGACGCACAACCTTCCTCTCCTTCGGCTGTGCCGTCATACCTCCTCCGCCGACCGTCGGCCCATGCCTGCTCCATAACCTAGTTTAGTCTTTAAACTTGCATTTGGATACTCTAGTCAACCGCTTAACAGACCTACTTGAGACCTCACATTGTTGTGCTTCAGGGCTAGATTAGGTCTGCTCAATTTTTGGCCTAGTTTGGCTGTCTGTGGGCAGGTGCGGCTGTTGCAGCGCCCTTTTGGGTCGAGGGACAAGTTCGCCCTCGACCCTCGCAATTCGCCGGCGAGCTTTGCTCGTCGACCGATGGGTGGGGCTCGACTTGCAAGCCTCACCCGCAACAGGGGTGTCCCCTGTTACTCCAACACTTGTAGCTTTTTGTGACTTCCAGATTTAGATCTCAACCTAACATGGTCGTTTGAACACCGTTTTCGATGCCGTTTGTTGCATTGGGTTCGTAGCTTCATTCTCACGAATTGTAAAGATTCATCTTGTGTCTTTGCCGTCGACCTTTGAAGCCCCCCAATTCCTTGGCAAAGCTTCTTGATCCAACCAGTGAAGACGCGTCGCCACACGCATCGCTCGACAATTGACCTAGAAACCCCCACTATGTCTCATTCGTAACTCGACACCTGTAAACATGTGTTTGATCATTTCAGCACTTGTCATCAAAGTACACTTACCGCTAATTATACATTGCTCAGTTATCCCAAATTCTCAATCGTGTTCTGCCTGACAACTTTTGCTTGTTCACCATCTATACTCTGTTTGGCAAAACACTTGGTATCAGAGTGCAATGGTGCTGGAGACCCATCCAACTATCTTACCCATTCTGATGACTACCTCGCACAATCCGTCAGTGCATCTCTCACGTCAAGACTTCGCAGACTTTGTGACTACGTCATAAAGCGAGCAAGCGCATCCGACGACTCGCAGTGGGTCTTCAGAGACGAATTCGAGGGGTTTTTCAGATCGATAGTTTGATGAGGGGAACAAGGACAACCAACGGATGATGCTCCTACAAGTGCAACCCCAAGGTTGCAAATGTCGCAGTACGGTACGTGTGATATTGGATGGAGGAGCTTCTCACAGTTTTGTATGCAATGGCATGGTTCGTAAAACAGGGCTTGCAGACTAAACCAGGGATGTTTTGGGGGAAAACCATTGACGGGAGATTGCAAACACAGAGACTCCAAGAACCACTACAACTACAAGTGGGAGATCTAGTGGATGTAACGGTATGGAGGTCATGTCCAACGAGTGACCACAAAATCATTCTCGGATGAGATTTCCTTTACTGACACAGTCCACAAGTTGACTAGAACTGCGGAGATGAACAGTGCCGAGTGACAAGTTCCGCATGTGGGACGGAAGACGATTGCAGAAGCAACATAGATGGAAGCAGCAGAGGAGACCGTATCGACCAAGAAGCAACAACCTGTGTAACTGATACCGCTCAATGTGACCAAGTATTGTGTTCCACGAGGAGCTTGTGCGAGGCTCGTACATTCAAAACCAATGGAAGAAGCAAAAGTGGTAGCAGTTGAATCATTGGCGTTATCAGCCTCATTGGCCTCATTGACATCAAAAATTTTTGCTTTGGTACTCGAAGAGTTTGCACCACTCATCCAAGAGTTTGCGGACGTCTTCCTTGAGGAACTCCCAAAAGCCCTATCACCTTAACGCAAAATCGACCATTGCAACAAGCTTATATAGGATAGTAAACCCACAGTTCAAGGGGCCTATCGGATGAGGGACCACAAGCTGACCGAGCTGAAAGAGTAGCTTGACGAGCTGCTTGGTCAGGGATTCATCCGCCCATCCACGTGACCATACGCCGCACGAGTACTCTTCTTGAAAAGGAAAACTGGCAAAATGCGGATGTTCAAGGACTACTGGGCATTGAACAGCTTTACAATAAAAAACTTCCATCCTTTTCATGAGCCAACAATTTTTTTGACCAGCTCCAAGGGGCTCCAATTTTCACCAGTATAGACCTACACAGCAGTTATTGCCAGATTCGCGTGGCAGACGCCAACATGGAAAATACAACATTCCAAACAGGCTATGGGCATTTTGCTTTCATGTTAATGCCATTTGGACATATCAATGCCCAAGCAAAATTCATGGCGACAATGAACAACAATCATTGCTGATACCTTAACAATTTTGTCGTGGTGTACCTCGACAACATCCTGGTGTATAGCTGCACTCCGGAGGAGCACAATGGACACCTTAAAAAGGTTCTCAAAGTCTTAAAAAGATGAATTCTTTGGAAAACTCTCAACTTTGGTGCAACTTCGGTCGCTATTTGATTGATTTTTTGGGTCACGTCATCCATGGATCCAAAAAAAGTGGTAGCAGTCACTGATTGGCCAACGCCGACCAACGTTTGAGACGTTCAATTTGTCCTCAAATTCTATAACTACTACCAGCACTTTGTACAGGATTACACTCAAGTGTCAGCGCCTCTCCCCGACTTCACTTGAAAGGAAAGTGAGTGCTGGTAAGGAGATATAAGGCAAGAAGCGTCCACCACTTTGCGGAACGCTCTGACCTTGGCACCAGACCTACGATTAGCCAATCCAATGGTTGACTACGTCATGGCAACGGACGCCTCAAATCAAACCATCAGCACAATCCTTCTACAGGTCCATGGCAATGGAGAACAACCATTTCCATACATGTCACACAAACTCCAAGGACCCCAATTACGCCGTACACAATAAGGAGATGCTGACGGACATACACGTATTCATGACATGGCAATGCTATCTTGAATGCCGCCAATGCATCTTGCGCACCGACCATAATGCACTCAAGTATTTGAAGATTCAGCCAAACCTCAGTCGACATCAAACCCGATGGATGGTGTTTCTTGAATCCAAGTTTGAGTACAATATTGAGTACCGGCCAGGCAAAACCAACCCAACAGGTGCGCTCAGCCGCCGACCAGATCTGATGACTTAGGCAGCAATGCTACAGCTGCAAGGAGATCCGTATCTTGAGCATTTATTCACAAGAGGCTTCGATTAGCATGGTAGATACAACAATGCACATTCTGGTATGGCGCACACTATTGGCGGCAAGGATTCACTCGCCACGGGGTCAGGGGAATTTTTGTGTGAGGTGCGCTGATGGTTTGTGCCAGGTAGTCCTCCGGATGGGTACCATAGCTACCCCAGTGATCATTGAATTTGACGACTGAGCTATTGCATAATGAATTCGACGAGGATTTTGCTATTTTGGAGTTATGTAGGGTGTACGTTTAACTTCGTTGAAATAAGTTTGATAGTATTGTGAATTTGACAAAAGGAGTATTTGAGTTTTTTTTTTTGTTTCGACAATAAGTCCAGTTTAATTTTTTATTCATACACATTCTAGAGATTAACTCGGCCATTCGAAGTTCCAAGCGGTCAAATCAACCGCTCGGAACTTTGAACCACCGGACTCGTTGATTCCGATTGGTCTTAGATAGCCAGTTGGGCTAGAATCGGCCTTTCGCACCATGTTTGAACACCGACCCTCGTAAATACACACACAAGACCTTGTACATGGAAAAACCATTTGCCTATGAACCCTGGAAAAACCTGAAATTTAGAAACAAATATGGGTAGTTCTTTGAATTTGAGGAATGGCCTTTAGAGTTGTTTTGGTGGCACTTTTAAGTTTGAAGAAGGTTCATTTTTGACGGATTTCAACTACTATAAAAACTATTAACATCAAACTTAACAATTACTAGGGTAGATGCCTCTCTGGCACTGTTGCGGTCTAATACCAAGTGTTATGCCGAATGGACCGTAGATGGTTTACAGGTAGAAGTTGTGAGGCACAGCACGATTTATAGTTTGGGACACTCGAGCAATTTAGAGTTAGTGGTAAGTGTATTTCAATGAAAAGTGTCAAAATGATCAAACACATATATACAAATGTCGGATTACAAATGAGACATAGTCGGGGTCATTGAGTCAATCGTCAAGCGACACGTGTGGAGTCGCGTCGTGAGTGGTTGGATTCAAGAAGTTCCACCACGAAATCAAGGGGTTTCGCGGATCGATAGTGAAGATGCAAGATGCATCTTCATAAATTGAGACATGTCTCGATGCATCAAGAAATTGACTAAAAGGTCGTGTTTCTTGTGTTGTAGATTCTTGAGAGTGGTCAAAGTTGTCTAAACGTTTACGAAGGTTCACCGGAGGGCAACGACATTTGGCTGAAATGCTCTCGACCGTCGGAGTGAAAATTTGGATCTCGACACATGGTGAGCTATTTTTGTAATGACACAAATGCCCACGCGGAACATTAGGGACTCTTGCACATCTGGTACAAATTAAATAGATTCAAGTTGTGAGGCAGAACACGATTGAGAATTTGGGACACTTGAGCAATTTATGATTAGCGGTAAGTGTACTTCGATGACAAGTGCCAGAACAATCAAACACATACATGGAATTATTGAGATCCAAATGGGACATAGTCGGGGTCGTTAGGTCGGTTGCCGAGCTGCGCGTGTGGAGTTGTGTCGTGATTGGTCAGAGCGAGAAGCTCTACCAAGGAATCGGGGGTTTCGAAGATCAACGGTGAAGTTACAAGATGCATCTTCATTAATCAAGATATTTCTTGATAGGTTGAGAGTTTGATCGAAAGGTTATGAAACTTTTGTCGTAGTTTCTTGAAAGTGGTCAAAGTTGTTAGAAGGTACTAGAAGGTTTGCTGTAGAGCGAGGGTAGTTGATAGAATAGCCCTTGATCGTCCAAGCAAAAGTTATGGTCTCATCGCGTGTGGGCTATTTGTGTAACGACAAAAATGTCCATTTGGAATACTAGGGACTCATGTACGTCTGGTATGCAACACTTCCCCTCCTTTTAGCCGCGACGTCCCAGTGCGCGTAGAGATGTGGCCCGTTGATGGCGGCAATAGCCGTCGATCAGGTGATGGACGTCTTGGATGTCGTTGTAAGGTTCCCAACTCTTTTGCGCAGCATCGTAGCTATGCCCATTGATACGATACTGTGTTGTTTTGCCACATCGTTGATGGTCAAGGATGTCCTTGATGATGTATTCTATGTCCTCATCCACTTGTACTGGAGGAGAGTGGGTACATCCCTATCGGGGACGTTCTCTCCGGGGTTGAAGTAGTGCTCAAGTTTGCTGATATTGAACACCGGATGAACTTACATATTTTCGGGGAGTTTGATCTCTGCAACCACAGGGATTTGCATACAATCAATTTCAAGTGGCCCCAACCATCGGGGTTTGAGTTTCGAACAGTCGGCCATGTGAAGTTTGATGTTGGCCAAACTGAGGACTTTGTCACGAGAGAAAAAACATTGTCACTGGGATGTCATTCAGTTGCTCATTCCATCGCCGCTCGTGTCTTTGCAAGTGTCTTTTGTGTTTCATCGGAGATGGTGGAGAAGTCGCGACGTTGGACGTCAACCATGGGAATGTTGCTCTGCCTATGTAGCCCAGCTGGTGTGGCTAGAAGTTTGCCATGAACCACTTCAAACAGACTTTTACCCGACGCGGTGGAGATCGTTGAAGTGTATGCAATTTCGGCAGTTGGGAGTTTTTTTGTCCAATCCGTCCCATGAGTTCCACGTAATGTACGTAGAAGTTGTTCGAACGTCTCATTTGCCCGCTCAGTTTGGCCGACAATTTAAGGTTGGAACGCCATTGAAATTTGGATCTAACTGGTGTAGCAAGTTATCAGTTTGTGCTTGAAACGGTTGGTGAATCGACTTTCCCTGTCATTGTGATGGTCCTTGACATGTCCTGTAGCTGCACCATGTTGTTTAGAAATAGTTGCACAGTTCCCTTGACGGAACTGTGACGGTGGTCATTGTCAAAAGAAGATGGGACATTTATGAAAACCTTTTGACAACCAGGAGGATTGCGTCATGTCCCTCGGGTGTTACCGGTAGTACTGTGACAAAGTCCATCAAGATGTCGGTCCACAATTTCATCGGAATGGGGAGCGGGTGTAGAAGTCCGGGTGGTCGTGTGCGTCGGGATTTTTGTTGCTGACACATGTCGCAGGATTTGCAAAAGTTGGCCACGTCCGATTGCGTCTTGTCCCACCTGTAGTATTTCACTAACTTCTTTAGCGTCTTGTCTTCTTCAAAGTTTCCACCTAGACCGGTGTCTTGACACACTTCAAGCAACATGCGGCGGGGTTCATCGCTCAGACCGACGACGTCACCCGATGTGGTGGGTCTACAGCATGCGCCAAAAGAGCGACACCGCTCTTACTCTTTGCCTCTGGTTAGTGATGGCTTAGCGTCAATCCCGCCACACGCTGCACACGTTCCGCTCGGATCGTGGTGGCAAGTTTCTTGGCGAGATTGATAGTTTCTTTACCAAGCACGGTGTTTTTCACCAGGTTTACATTCTTGCTACTCCTCAGTAGAGCGGTGTCTCTAAGCGCTAGAACCACACCATGTAGGATGCCGTTCGCGTTATGCGGTCTGAGTGCGGTCTGCCGAAGTCCTTTGTGTTTGAAGGATTTGCCTACATGATGTGGGTCTGGAACCGCTTCCTGCATGGTCCCCTTCCGGACCACGTTACACCGTACGAGCTCAGGTTTTGCCATTGTGACCAGCTTTGTCACACTTGTGTCTTGGGCTCCATGACTTGTGTGTGGTATACCGAGGACCAAGAGGGGTCCAAGGTCTCTCTACTAGGTCTCTTGTGTACCTTTGTGGGCATCTCCCCGTGGTCAAAGGCCTGACGCTCTTGGGACTACGCTTGTCATCACATTGTTGAGCCTTACGATGCGCTCGTCTTTGAGTCTATTACCTACCGTGACCTGACCACCATAATGTCGATGGCCGTCGCGCACATTCCTATGTGTGAGGCTTCTCAACAGATGGGGGAGTCTGTGCCTATGAGCATCTCTCATCCGGCAGATGTGTCTGTTCGAGCTCCCTCCCCTTCTCGTTCTCCAACCCTTGATGACCCAGCGATCATAGCTGTCAGTCCAGAGACCTCTCATGCTCGGCCCGTTTCTACCCATGTTCCATCGCACCCCACAGGCACACATGATTATGTAACCATGCCCACCAGTACTCCTGCCTCTGCGCGTGAGCCCGCCTCTAGTCCTGCTCATGATGCCTTGCTCACACCCAGCCCTGCCTCCCCTGCCACTTTGCAAGCATCTCCTCATAATGCATCACCTGTTCCTTTGTCTCAGTCATCACCAGCTGTGGTCGTGCCCTTCTCTGAGCCTGAGGTGAGCTCTACGAGCCCAGGATACTCGCGTGAGCCCCGTGGTCTTCTTTGACCATTGGTCTCTGGAGTCCAACGAGTGTCAGGTCCTGCACCTAGGCACTCCACTTGTAGTATTGCATGTGGTGACCCTGGCACGCAGGCCCTAGGCCTTAATGTCTGCAAAAATCATACAGAGGTGCATCCAGCATGTCTTGTTGTGCACAATCTGGTCACTCGCGAGTTCTGCATTGCTTATGATGTAGCAACTGATCTAGTGATCGTCATGCCCAGCATTCAGGCATGTGCACTTGCCACTTAGAGCTCTCCCTTGATGGCGCCTGATCCGGGCACATTGAGGGAGGATCTCTCATCAGAGAACGCAAACGCCTGGTGCTCTACCTGAGAGGACGAGCTTTGTGCCATTGGAGAGCACGGAGTTTACGAGCTAGTCAACCTTCCACCCGAGAGGAAGGCTATTCACGTCAAGTGGGTCTTTTACAAGAAATTGAAGCCGGATGGCTCACTCAAATGCCAAAAGGCTCGCTTGGGCTTCAAGGGGTATTCCCAGATGAAAGGCATCGACTACGACGTGCTATGAGCAGGTGCATCCAACGACCAGCAACGGGGCTTTGGCAACGACTTTGGCAATGGAGGAGCAGAACATGCCTATGCATGCGAACCTTGAAGCGGCAGTGAATGCTCGTGTGGGAGGCTATGCGGCAGTTGGAGCGACCCCTACGGCTCCGACAACAAACCGAGTCATGGATCCAACAGCGGTAAACTAGCTGTCCCTACTGACCGCCTTGACGACTACAACAGGGAAGACAGATGGCACTGAATGAAAAACGCGGATCAATGAGAAACTGGCAAACTGTATCTCCATGGTCAAGGAGATCGACAGCCACCTGCTCCAAGAGCTCAATGCCACGATGGAGGCTCTTTGCAAGAGAAGCGCACAAGAAGGGGTGCTCATCGAGATAAGTACCCAACTCTCAAACAAACCCAAAATTTGTCCGACCCCACCAGAACCGTTTGATCCGGCAAGTTTTCAAGGACCAATTGTTCGGATGTGGCTGACAAGTTAAGAGGTGTAATTCACCGTTGCTGGGGTCAATGATCAACAAGAATAGATTGACCTCTTGGCCACGCTTTTGTATGGCATTGTGCTATGTTGGTGGTCTGATCTAAAGGCCATCCAACGGGAGCAGGAGACCAGTGGGGCCTCATCGACAGCCAACGACACTCGTCCCATGCCGTCGACCGCAGGCGTTCTACCCTTGGAGGAGATCAACCCGCAATGGCAAGACGTGCCGACGCCACCAACCGACTGGAAAACGTTCTCGTGCACAATTCTTGCACAATTTGAGCAAATAAATGAAAATTCTGATGCACGGTGCAAGCTCTAGTCTCTCCATTAGCAGTTTGGCATGGCAGAGTACACACAAAGATTTGACGAGATCATCATTGGTATAGACATCGCCCTTGATGAGCTCTGTCTTCACTACAACAAAAGCCTCAAGCGAGACATCCGACGAGCATTTGCCATTTTTGACATCCAAAACGACTTATTGCGGATGATCGCAGCAGCAAAAAGGACCGACAACGACAAGTACAACACTCGGATTGAGGAATCCTACAGGTAGCGTCCTCCCAACCACAGTTATTGTGGGAATGGAAAAAAACAGTCGGGGAAACCCTTGACTCTGATGGAAGTGGACGCCGTCGACCAGAGAGGTACGAGCACCTACTACAAGTGCAAAAAAATCAGACACGTCACTCGCAACTACCAAAGTAAACAGTAGGCCAAAAAGGGAGGGAAGTCGCAGAAAAGTGAGTCGGGAAACAACAGAGGACAAGAGTGGAAGGCGTGACTCTCGTCCATGAGGAGCAATCTGTGCCAAACAATCGCCCATCTGAACGGCCTACAACGCCGTGAAGGGTTTGCAAGATCACAAAGTTTGACAAGGGGTACGAGGGCGACCAACCGGCGATACTGCAAAAAGTTCAACCTCGAGGATGTAAGAGTCACAGAACGATACCAGCATTATTGGATGGAGGAGCTTTTCACAATAACATGGTTCATAGGCTGGGTTTGCAGACCAAACCAAAGGAGTTTGAAGGAAAAACCGTCGATGGGAGATTGCAAATGGGAAAACTTTGGGAACCATTACGGCCTTAAGTGGAAGATTTGCGAGATGTAATGCTGCGGAGGTCTTGTCCAATGATAGACCAAAAACTTGTTCTCAGACGTGATTAATTGGACCGGTAAAATCCATAGGTTAACTAGAACAACGGCAATGTCTACATAGAAATAAATGGTGCCAAGTGACAGCTTCCACGTCTGGGACGGAAGACGTCAGCAGAAGGAGCAGAGGAAGAGGGAGTAGAGGAAGCCACGGTAGCTTAAAAGCAACAATCTGTGCAATCGATATCGCTCTACATGGCCAAACACTACATATGGCGAGGAGCTTGTGTGTTGCTCGTACATCTTGAGCCAATGGAGGAAGCAGAAGTGGCAACAGCTGAATCATCGGCCTCATGAGCCTCGTCGCCCTCATTGGCATCAACAAAGTTCACGATGGTACACGAAGAGTTTGCACCACTCATCCAAAGGTTTGCGAACGTCTTCCCCAATGAAATCTCAAAAACCCTACCATCTCAACATAACATTGACCATCACATCAAACTGAAACCGGACAGCCAATCCACTGTTTGAGGGGCCTATCGGACAAGCGACCATGATCTAACCGAGTTGAAAAAGCAGCTCGACGAGATGCTCGGTCAAATGTTCATCCACTCATCCAAGTTACCATACATTGTACCAGTACCGTTCATCAAAAAGAAAACTGGCAAAATGCAGATGTGCGTGGATTACCGAGAATTGAACGACGCAACAGTCAAGAACTGCTACCATCTTCCCCAAGCCGACTAACGTTTTGATCAACTCTGAGGGGCTCAAAATTTTACCAAAATCGACGTACGCATTAGTCACCAGTAGATTCGCATGGCAGACATCGCACTCAAGAAGACAGCAATCTGAACTTTCTACGAGCATTTGGATTCCACGGTAATGTCATTCGGGCTTACGAATGCCCCACCAACTGTCATGGCGGCATTGAACAACATTTTTCGCCCATACCTCTACAATTTTTTCATGGTGTATTCGGATGACATCCAAGTGTATAGCCAGATCCCGGAGGAACACGATGGACATCTTAAGCAAGTTCTCAAAGTCTTACAAAGATAGAAATGCTTCCGAAGAATCTCAAAGGGTGACTTTGGTCGACGTTTGATAGAGTTTTTGGGTCACGGCATCAACGGTGGTTGGATCACCATGGATCTGAAAATAGTGGCAGCAGTCGCTTATTGGCCAACGCTGACCAATGTTCAAGATTTTCAAGCTTTTCTTGGCTTTTGCAATTCCTGCCGGAGTTTCATACAAGATTACGCGGAGTGTTAGTGCCTCTCTCCGAACTCACTGGAAATGAAAATGAGTGGCGGTAGGGAGACAACGAACAAGAAGCGTTTACCACTTTGCGGAACGCTCTGACGATGACACAAACCCACTGATTAGCCGATCCAACAGTTGAATAGGTCATGGCTACGGACGCCTTAGATCGAGCCATAGGTGCTGTCCTATTACAAGACCATGGCAATGGAGAGCAACCGACCGGATACATGTCTCGAAAACTACGAGGATTGGAACTCAACTACTCCGTACACCAGAAAGAGATATCGATGGTCGTACATGCATTCAAGATATGGCGGTGCTATCTTCAATGCCACCAATGCGTCGTGTGCACCGACCACCATGCGCTGAATTTTTTTAAGACGCAGTCAAACCTCACTCGAATCCAATGGATGGAGTTCCTTGAATCCGGGTTTGACTACAATATTGAGTATCCACCAAGAAAACACCAACCCAAGAGAAGCGCTTAGCTGACAACCAGATCTGATGGCTCGGGCAGTAACACTACTGCTGTAGCAAGATCCGTATCCCAAGCAGTTATGTGCATGAGGTTACAACCAGCATGATGGATATGAAAAGGCAAAATTCTGGTATGATGCACGCTATTGGAGGCGACAATTCACTTGCCAGGTGGTCGTCCCCCCCAGACGAAGAACTCTGCCACATGCTACTCGAGGAGTGCCACGACACAGGTCCAAGTGGACATTTTGGAGAGGAGAAGAAGCTCAAGATGCTAGAGAAATACTATTGGTGGGACAAGATGCAATTTGACGTGGCCAGCTTTTGCATAGCCGGTCACACGTGTTAGCGACAAAAATCCCGTCGCACATAGGCACCCAGACTTTTGCAGCCTCTCCCCATTCCGACGGAACCATGGGCTTACATCTCCATGGACTTTGTCACAGAATTACAAGTCAAACCCAAGGAATATGACGCAATCCTTGTGGCCGTCGACAAGTTTTCCAAAACGTCTTGTTTTTTTCAGACAACGACCATTGTTACCACCAAAGGAACAACACAAATATTTCTAAATAGCATCATGCAGCTACTCGGCATGCGAAGGACCATCATGAGCAAGAGGGACGGTTTGTTTTGTCGTTGTCTCTAGCGCAAACTAATGACACAGTACAGCAGTTGGATCCAGCTTTCAATAGCTTTCCATCCTTAAACCGATGGCCAAACCGAGTGGACAAATCAAAAGCTCGAACGAATCCTCATAACACTATGCGAACCTCATGGGACGAATTGGGCATAAAAAATCTCGACCGCTGAAATGGTATACAATTTGGCGATCTTCACCGCAACGGGTTAAACTCCGTTAGAAGTGATGTATGGAAAACGTCAGCCACACCAGCTAGATGACAAAGTCAGAGCAACATTCCCGCAATTGACGTCCAAACCAAAATTTCTCCATCATCTGGGACAAAACACAACAAATGCTCAGATAAACACAAGCGACGATGAAACGAGCGGCCGATCGTAATCGCAGCAACAACGTTTTTTTCACTGACAACAACATCATTCTCAGCTTGACCAACATCAAGCTTTGCGGAGATGATTGTTTAAAGCTCAAGCCCCAATGGTTCGGACGGTTTGAGATCAAGTGCATGCGAACCCCCGTGGTTGTGCGACCCAAACTCCTTGACACAATGCAAGTTCATTCGGTGTTCCACATCAGTAGACTTAAATACTACCAAGACCCCGGAGAAAAATTCCCTGGCAGGGATGTCCATCCCCATCCTGTACAAGTGGACAAGGACACATAATATGTCATCAAGAACATCCTTGGCCATTGATGATGAAACAAGACACCGGAATATCTTGTCAAGTGGTATGGCTACAACATTGTGCATAACAGCTGGGAATCCTATGAAAACCTCTGAGATGTCGATCAATTAATCAACGGCTATAACCGATGTCACCAGGCCATGTCTGTACGTGTCCTCGGACGTCGCAGCTAAAAGGGTGGTAAGTGTTATGTACCTGACGTACACGAGTCCTTAATCTTCCAAATGGGCATATCTGTCATTGAAAAAATAGCCCACAATGCGGCAAAACCTCGATTTTCACTCTGACACTCGAGGGTAATTCAGCGACATGCCCTTGCCCTCCGACAAACCTTCCCGAGATTTCTTACAACTTCAACCACTTTCATGAACATTTGACAAAAGTAACTTGAATTTTTGGTCGACTCCTGGACGCATCGCGACACATCATGATTTATAAAGATGCATCTCGCATCTTTCCTATCAATTAGTGAAGCCCCTTGATTCCTTGGTGGAGCTTCTTGAATCCGATCACTCACGACACGACTTCACGCTCGTGGCTCGACA
The DNA here is from genome assembly GCA_023375785.1 of Penium margaritaceum. Classification (NCBI taxonomy): domain Eukaryota; kingdom Viridiplantae; phylum Streptophyta; class Zygnematophyceae; order Desmidiales; family Peniaceae; genus Penium; species Penium margaritaceum. Next base: position 15,822 of record SZWC01004646.1, read on the forward strand.
ATCGGCTCAACGACCCCGACTATGTCACTTTTGCAACTCGACGCTAGCGTACATGTGTTCGGTTGTTTTGACACTTGTCATCGAAGTACACTAATTGTTAATTATAAATTTCTTGAGTTTCCAAAAATGTGAATTGTGTTGTGTCTCGCAGTTTCTATCTGTTCACCATCTTTGTTTCGTTCGTACGACGGCCTCGTAATACAGCGGTCGCATTGGAGGCAATAGACTTGGCGAACTTAAGATTTTACAACTTGCATGCAACCTGACATTATGTGCACTGTCCTATCCGATATGATTGAAAACCTCATTGGAATCTGTATCTTGCCGCTCTTTGGCCTTCGTTGCATTTTTCACAGCGACAAGATTTCACCATCGCGTTCAAACAAGCGCGTGTGCAGGGGGACGTAATTTGCTGCCCCATGGTCAGCATGACATCTGATGCTCCCACATCAAGCCAACGTACATTATGCCAAACATAGCATAGATGGTCAATAGGTAGAAGTTGCGAGGCAGAACACGATTTAGAAAGGTGGGTGTACTTCAATGACGAGTGTCAAAATGATTGAACATATACATACAAGTGTCGAGTTACGGATGAAACATAGTGGGGGTGGTTGGGCCGATTGCCGAGCGACGCGTGCGGAGTTGTGTCGTGAGAAGGTCCGCCAAGAAGTCAGGGGTCTTTGAGAATCAACTGTAAAGATGCAAGATGCATCTTTATATATCCAGATTCGTCTCAGTGCGTCAAGAAGTTGACGAAGAGGTTGCGATATTCCTGTTGTGGATTCGCGAGAGTGGTCAAAGTTGTCAAAAGGTGCAGAAAGATTCACAGGATGCGAGGCCAGTTGGTTGGTTTGCCCTCGACTGTCAGAGTAAATATCGCGGTCTCGCGACACAGTTGGCTGTTTGTGTAATAAAAGAAATCCGTGCTTGGCAAGATTAGGGACTCGTGTACATCTCGTACATAGCACTCCCCCCCTTTTTATACACTAAGTCCGGACGCACGTAGAGATGTGGCCCGGTGATGATAGTAATAGCCGCCGATGAGATCATCGACGTCTCAGAAGCTGTCGTAGGATTCCCACCTGTTGTGCTTGGCGTCATAGCCGTGCCACTTGAAAAGATATTACATTGTTTTGCCTTGTCATTGGTGGCCAAGGATGTCCTCGCTGACATGCTCCGTGTCTTTGTCCATTTGAACGGGAGGTGGAGGAGGGACCCATTTGCCTAGGAAGTTCTCTCCGGGGTCACGATAGTGCTTGAGTCCGCTGATATGAAACAATGGATGAACTTACATAGTGCCGGGGAGGTTTTGTCGCGCAACCACAGGGGTTCGCATGCACTTGATCTCAAACGGTCCCAACCATCAGGGTTTGAGCTTCAAATAGTCGGCTTCGCAGAGTTTGATTTTTGCCGAGCTGAGAAGGACTTTGTGACCAGCAGTGAGGTTGTCGTCGTTGCGATGTCGGTTAGCTTCTTGCTTCATCGCTGCTTGTGTCTATGCAAGGGTTTGCCGTGTTTCTTCCCAGATGGTGATGAAGTCTAGGCATTGAAATTTGACCGCGGAAATGCTGCTGTGACTTTGTAGACGGCTGGTGTGGTGGAAAGTTTGCCATACACCACTTCAAATGGAGTTTTATCCATTGCGGTAGAAACTGCCAAATTACATGTGATTTTGGCGGTCGGGAGTTTTTGTGCCCAATCTGTCCTATTAGGTTCGCAGAGTGTTTGGAGAAGTTACTTTAGCGGTTGATTTATCCGCTCAGTTTGACCGTCAGATTGTGGATGAAATCTTGTCGAAATTTGAACTCTAGTGCAGTAGCGATTCATCTGTTCGTGCCAGAAACGGTTGGTGAATCGACCATCTCTGTCACTAGTGATGGTTCTTGGTACGCCATGTATCCGCATGATGTTGTTTAGAAACAGCCGTGTTGTTCCCTCGGTGGTGACAGTGGTCGTTGTTGGAATGAAGTGGGACATTTTGGAAAACCTGTTGACGACCAAAAGGATTGTGTCATATCCCTCGGGTTTGACCGGTAATCCTGTGACAAAGTCCATGGAGATATCGGTCCACGGTTCTGTTGTAAAAGGTAACGGTTACAGAAGCATGGGTTGTCATGTACAACGGCATTTTTGTCATTGACACGTGTCGTAGGTTTTGTAGAAGTTGGCTACGTTGGATTGCATTTTGTCCCACCAATAGTTTTTTGCCAGCTTCTTCAGTGTCTTGTCATCTCCAAAGTGTCAACCTTGTCCTGTGTCGTGGCACTCTTCAAGATGCATACGGTGAAGTTTGCCGTTTGGGAAAACGACCACTTGGCGAGTGAATCTTTGTTGCCAATAGGGTGCGTAGTACCAGAAGTAGGGAAAAGTCTCTCAAGACATGGGTCTCACTAAAGTTGTAGCTTAGCCATCTCAGCCATTAAATCTGGTTGGCGGCTGAGAACGCCTGCTGGGCTAATTTTACCTGGCCGGTACTTGATATTGTAGTTGAACTCGGATTCAAAGAACTCCATCCATTGGGTTTGGCGCCGACTAAGATTTGGCTACTTCTTCAAATGTTTCAACGCATGGTGGTCGGTGCGCACCATGCACGACTGCCAGCATTTGTTTTTAGTGTCTGGCATGGTTGAGTTGCGATCCTTGTAGTTTTTGGGACATGAAGGTGTGATTGATCACTCGCCGTTACCATGGTCTTGCAGGAGGACTACGCCAATGGCCCTGTTTGATGCATCTATGGGCATGACATAGTCAATCGTTGGATCGGCTAATCGTAGGGTTGGCACCGAGGTCAGAGCGTTCGGCAAAGTGGTGAACGCTTCTTGTTTGCTGTCTCCCCACCGCCACTCATTTTGTTTTTGAGTTATGTCGGAAGGAGGCGCTAACACCAAGGCGTAATCTTGTACGAATCGCCGGTTGTAACTGCAGAAGTCAAGGAAATGTTGAATTTCTCGAACGTTGGTCGGCATTGGCCAATAAGTGACTCCTGCCACTTTTTTTGGATCCATGGTGATCCGTCCACCGTTGATGACGTGACCTAGAATCTTGATTGAGCAGCGACCAAAGTCGGACTTCGAGTGTTTCCCGAAGAAATACCTCTCTTTGTGAAACTTTGAGAACTATTCAAACATGTCCGTCGTGCTCCTCCGAGGTGTCGTTGTACACCAAAATGTTGTTGAGGTACAACAGGACAAAATTGTTGAGGTATGGTCCAAAAATGTTGTTCATGGCCACCATGAATGTCGCCAGGGAATTTTTTATTCTGAACGACATAATTGTAAACTCAAAGTGCCCGTAGCGAGTTCAGAACGCCGTCTTCTTGATGTTGGCGTCTGCCACACGTATCTGGTGATATCGGCTGTGTAAGTCAATTTTGTTGAGAAATCGAGCCCCTCGGAGTTGGTCGAAAAGCTCATCAGCTCAGAGATGAGGGTAGCGGTTCTTTATGTTCGAATTTTCCAACACCCAACAATCCACGCACAACCACATCTCACCATTTTTCTTTTGAAAAACAAAACAGGTGCGGTGTATGGTGACGTGGATGGGCGGATGAACCCCTGACTATGCATTTCGTTGAGCTGTTTTTTCAGCTTGGTCAGCTCGTGATCATCCATCTAATAGGCCCCTTGAACCTTCGGTCTGCTGCCTGGCTTCACTTAGATGTGGTGGTCGATGTCTTGATGAGGAGGTAGGGTTCTTGGAAGTTCTTCGAGGAAGACGTTCACAAACCCCTGGATAAGTGGTGTGAACTCTTTGGGTACAATCGTGAACTTTGTTGACGTCGATGAGGCTGATGACGCCGGTGGTGAGTCAACCGCAACCACTTTTGCCTCTTCCATTGGCTCAAGATGTACAAGCCATGCACGAGCTCCTCGTAGTATGCAATAGTTCGACCCAATGCTTCTCAGACCCGTCAACGGGTTTTCCTTCAAATACTCCTGGTTCGGTTTGGAAACTGAGTTTGTGAACCATGTCGTTGCTTACGAAGCTGTGTGAAGCTCCTCCATCCAATAGTGTTGGTACCGTTCTGCAACTCTTGCATTCTCGAGGTTGAACTTTTAGCAGTATCCACGGTTGGTCGTCCTTGTCCCTTGTCAAACTTTGCGATCTCAGAATGTCACCACCTTTGTATCGACTTCTCGAATTGCGATTCTCGACGCATCGCGATGAATTTGGATTTGTAAAGATGCATTGCGCATTTTCACCATCGATTCTTGAAGACCCTCAACTTCTCGGCGGATCTTCTAAAATTCGACCAATCACGACGCGATTGCGCAAGAGTCACTCCACATTCGACCCAACGACCTTGACTATGCTTAATTCGTAACTCGTCACTTGTATATATATGTTGGATCATTTTGAAATTTTTCATCGAAGTACAATTACCGCTAATTATACATTTCTCAAGTGTACCAAATTTTAAATCGTGGTTTCACTTGCAACTTCTACCGGTTCACCATCTACGCTCTGGTTGGGGTGAACAGTGCAAGTACTCTTGATGACACACTTTTCCTTCTGGCTCCCGCTTGGTCAGCTTTGACACTGCGTTCCAGATTTAGAGACAGGCCTCCAAATCACTCCGCCTTCAGCCTCACCCCGCGATAAATTCGCTGGCTGGCTTCCGCAATGGGCCAAATAACCCTTCTACACAGTTTGCGAGGGGGTCAGGAACGCCCTACCCTGCGAACAAAAAATATTGATGCCTTGTCTAGCGTCTTAGAAAATAAGACTCCCCTGCTCGCTCGCCTCACCATGCTCGATCAGCGGCATGCGCCGCTGATCGAGCGAAGCGAGGTGGGGCATGTCCACCCCCTTCGCGATTCTCGCTCTCACGCGAGAATCGCGATCGAGCGAAAACGTCCGTTTTCGAAATCCAACGGAAACTCTCATTTTTTCCCCTCACGCAAACCCTTCCAGTTTTAGCATTCAAACCGTAATCAAACCACACACATAATTACATAAGGGGTTTAGGGTTTTGTTTTGTGCGGGCACCTGCTGGGCTCCACGGTAGCGGGGCCCAGCAGGTTCCCTTTCAATGCATGGGGAGTCTCGGACCCCCCATGCGAACCACAGGTAACCCCCCCCCCCACTAACACTCACAAACCCCTCAAATGAGGGGTTTATGAATGTTCGAAGCGAGTGATGACGTCAGCATGTCGACTCTGCATCGCATGCAGCGTCGACATGCTGTGTTTTCTCGCTGTTTATGGGTAATTGTTTTAGTATTCCCTGGACAGTGGGTAGTGCAGTCTTATTCTTCCGAACGCCGGGTAGAGTAGTGTTCTTCTTAACGCCGGGCAGGGCATACACAATCGAATTTTGTGGGTAATCCCTACATGTACCCTTCCGCAATCCGCCGTCGCCCCCCCTCTCCCACCACCCAACCCCCCCACCCCCC